>JAADVL010000041.1:0-84269 GCA_023334995.1 Pythium sukuiense
ACCCGCGAACTGGGTCGCGACCGACACCGCGATGTTGGTGAAAAGACCGTTCTGCTGGTTCTGGTAGTCGAGCACCTGGAACTCGCCCTTACCATCGGGCTTCCGGCCCTGGATACGCGCAGCGCTGAAACGAGTGGCAATCGTCGTAGCCATGCCAAGCATCTGGCTCATACGCACCAGCAGGTACGCACGGACCTGCACCATGGTGAGGTACACGAGCTTGTCACTCTTTGGGCTGATGTACGTGCCGTCAGGCAGCACCTTAGCGTACTTCATCATCATCTGATCGCGTGGGATGCGGATGTTGTGGAAGGCACAGTAGCCGTTATCCACCGAGTTGAAGCCGACCTTCGGGCCGATGTCACCGACCTCAATACCCGGAAGAGGCTGATGGTCCTCCAGTGAACGAAGCTGCACGAGGAACGCCTGGACTCCGACGTTCTTCCCCTCCAAGAACAGACGCGCGTGCACGATCGCGTGGGTCGCGGTCTTGCCCAGACCACCCGGCCACCACTTGCGACTGGTGAGCGTCGGTGAGTTGATGATGAACTCCTGCGAAGCCTTGTCGAAGTGCGCCGTCGTCTCGATACCCTGCACGTTCGAGCCGTGGCCCAGCTCCGTCTGCGCGTACGCACCAAAGATTTGGCCCTTACGCGCTCGCTCCAACCACTTCTTCTGCTGGGCATCGTCGGCCTGGTTCTCCAGCGTCGGGATGAACATGGAGCGGTGCACATCGATCGGCAGCGGCTCCACAAGCGACATGTACGCGGCCTGCTGGTCGTCCTTGTCCGTGATGTTGTTCTCCTCGAGAAACTTGAGGAAGTGGTGCGCCTTCTTCACGCCAAAGTTGTAGCGCTCCGTGTGGTTGCGGAACATCATGTCGCGGTCGCTGAGCACAGGGTGGCTCTGCAGCATCTTGATGAGCTCCTTACGGCGCGCATTGTTCTTGGCGCCCTTGTTGAACAGCGGCGCCAGCAGCGACGGGTCGACGTCGCCACCAGCGCGCTCCTTCTTGAGCAGCAGCGGCGCGAGGTCCTTCAGTTCGACGTTGGCCATGGTGGATGTCGTGCGTTGCAATGCTGGAAATGAGCTCTTTGTGCGAATGGTTCCTCGCTTTTTTACGTAATACAAACCCAAGCACCGGACATCGGGTCTGCGCTTCTTCAACCACATCCTAAATCAGTAAATAGTGCGTCGAATACTGACTACAGTCTCCTTGGTCAACTCATTTAGTATACATTCCTGATTCAAACTACTGTATTAGTGTTGCGAATCACCGAGGATAGAAACTATTTAGAAACGCCTCTGTTGTTGACAGGAAACAGACGCTACTTGAAGTAGTTGAGTAAACAAAAAATTATAGCCAATCAGAACATCCTCTCAGGTTGAAGTTGTCTCGGAGTGATTTGTCCGGTGGGCTTCGCGCATGGGACATCTCGAAGCGCACCGTGGACTGACCGTCTTCGAATTGGATGCACTGAGTGGACTACCTTGTTCGTCGTGCCCAGCGACCCGCGAGAGGCCAATAGGCAGTCGGTTGCTATAATATGGGCCCCAATCGTCTACCAGTCCGTTCGCAGCCTGATCCGGACTATCTTGTCCTGCCACTCCACGCCTCAGCCTCTCGAGATACTCCTGCTCCACAGCCCGCACGCCAACTCAGCATACACAGGAGCCGGATACCTGAGCATCTTACCTCTCGTGCCTTCTTTGGACTAATCTCCCCTGAGGGCGTGAGGAGGAAGCCGTCGTGATCCGACGAGCGACACGGAGGTGCAGCTTCCACGCGCGCCACTCCGCCCAGGGTAGTATCGCCTACGTACCAGCTATCGAGGCGACTGCACGCGTGGTCACCGCGGCACCGGTAGTGGTACGTGTGCGACGGTGCCCTGAATCGATGATGCCGGCTACGGACGTGACTTGGACCAAGTCCGGGGAAAGCGTGTTTAGCATACCCCCATTCTGCCAGCAATGATCTCAACGCCGGCGTGTCCGTATTCTTCGTACTCGCGTGGCTGCGGTTGCGTTCCTCATCCAACGTACAGTTGAAGTCACCTCCGTGGTGTCCGTGACCTAACTTGCGTGAAGAGGTCTTCCCGTTGACGCTTGGTTGTCGACGCGTAGATACATACCAGGGTGATCGTCTCCTCATCCACCGTTCCACTCAGTGCCATGAAGTGCGGACTCTACCAGTCCGTCCAGCGGACGCAGCTTCCTCAGGAGCGAGGCTCGTGAATGATCGCCACGCCACCAGCTGCGGTCAGTGTAGTCGTCTAGTAACCAGTGGTTCGGAGCGTTTCTCCGGAAGAAGTCCCCACGTGCGTGTGTATCGCTCCTCCAGCGACGCTGCCCGTTTGCATGTAGCCCGAATTTCTTGCACAAGACAGCGTCCACGTGTCCTTCATTCTGAAGCCAAAATAAATATTCTCCTGCCCGCGATCCTTGCTTTGCAAAGCTGCGGACGTTCTGAGTGAAGCTGAATCAGCCGCGGCTTCAGTCCGCCAGTGGCACCGGCTTGTCTTTGCTGTGTCGTCCATCAGTCTCTCTCTCTCCTCTTCTACCCTCACCAAGGCCATCACTGCTCCCATGCTGAGACAACCGTCGTCGGCCTCACCGCGAGGTTTGGTCGTATCGGCGCCACACCGTCGTCGGCGTCACCGCGAGGTTTGGTCGTATCGGCGCCCTTAGTAGTAGAGGTCGCTGCTTACGTTCACCGAGGTGACCGGAGCGCTGGGAATTGCTGAGCCTCGCGAGTTCACCGAGGAACTCTCAGTCGGCGCCAGCCATTGACCGCGGTAGCAGCCGCTGTAGTCGCTGCTTGTGGTCCTGGTGCCGCCGTCCACTGCAGGAGCGTGTCGCAGGCCGTGGACAGCGTCAATCTCAGGAGCGGGAAAAGATAAGTTCTGTGTACACTTCGGCTGAATTTTATCCGACCAAAAACCGGATGGAATGTGAGTACGGTTTGGTGAGAGGATGAAAGGTGAGCGCAGATCCGATATATCACTTCCTGCAATGTGATGAACACCCTACGAGCAAGACAAGGGAGGACATGGACGTCACTTTGTAATAGACTGAGTAGGAATCAAGCTACGATGGCGAGCAAAGTCCGAGGCAGAGGCGACTCCTTCAGCAGCCTAACATACTGATCTCTACGCAACGTACACATACTCAAGACACAACAGTGAAATGAGAACACCAGTGGCTGTATTGAGCTTATCTAGTTCAGCGGAAAGCCACACTGTCGCGTGTATACGACCAGCTCGACGGGTTCCTCGGTCGCAACGTTGGGAGTCTTGCCATTTTCAAACGCAACATTCCAGTAGTAGACACTGTCCACTTGAAAGAACAACTGCACCTTATCAGCGGTACTATCCACCGCTTCGGACTTCGGGCGAGGGGACTCCTTGAGGATGTTCCAGCGGAGAGGAAGTCCCGGTTTGTCAATGAAGCAAGAGATGAACTTGTCTAAGGGGCTGTTCGTGCAAGTTCGGTCGAGGGCCTTACCGGCAGCGCTGGGGCGGCCAGGCAGGCGCTTGCCAGGAGGTGCCGCGAGCAGTGCCGTCAGGGCTACGTTATCAACCAACGCCATCGCAGCGATGACATGCCTGCACACTCAATCAGTCGTATACTGGGTCTTGCAGTCACATCAATACTTGGCTCGAACTTCTTCAATCTAAAAAACACCGAAGAGTTAGAACTCCACGCGGTTCCAGAAAATCAAAGTATCTTTACCTCGGAGACGGTTCACATAGGAGACTTGACCCTGTGGGAGATGTCTTGCGATACGACGAGCACAGATACACGGTGGGCCGATAGATAGTGCAGCTGCACGTTCTCGGGTTTCTCGTCCTTACGTGCAGCGAGTCCAAGAAGATGCGCGCTCGCTTGACTGTCAGCTTTATCTCTTGCAGTAGGATCTCACCGTAAATGAACTGGCTCGCGTTGAACAGAATCGCGACCAGTGAATGGATCCTTCACCACGTGGTGGTTCTCCTTGCGCTTCAACACGGCGGTTACTGTGGCCATTTCTCCAGGCGCCGGCCCCTCACAGTAGTGACGATGAACCTGGCGTTTATCAGTCTGAACGAGGATTGTTGGAAGTGTGTTGTTGAGCACCACTGTGGTCGATGCACGAAGTGTTGCCACTGATGTCTGCTTTACCGACCGATGAAAGCTTTCAATCGCGTTCTGGTTCGGGACGACTCCTGGACATCCACTGCATACTCCCCACCACTTCGACCACGCCGGAACGAGATACCGCTCCCTCGCCCAGGATGCGTAGCCCTCGTGAGTGCAGTGCAGCAAGAACAGCGCGGCAAGAGCCTCGAATTGTTCAGCAGTCCTTGCCTTGTGCAGGTTCTCAATGTTGGTTTTCGCGACAGCGTCGTAGAACCCAACACATTGCCTGCCTTGACTCTTGGTTTCCGCGTTTCTTGTGAAATGTGGCAAACAACGAGCATAGCTACGGCCACGCGTGGACAAAGGAACCTTGCTTGAGTCTTCGGCACTGTCGTGTACTTGATGTTTAGCTTCTTGAGACACTCGACTGGGCCAGCTCCGTTCCCCAGTATGCTGTCGAGAGGCAAAGCAAATCGAAACGCTGAGATACATGGTTCATCCTTTAGGGCAATTCGAAAAATGATAGATTGACTAGACTTCAAATCGCCCTGCATCGACCCACGACTTTGTGACACAAGCAGCTCATTTCATCATATCCCCTTTGCCAGCGTCTACCGCTCGGTCTTTCCACGCACACACATCCTTTACATTCACACGCCAAGCACGAGAGCAGCCATATCTCCGTATCTCCAGTTTAACCGACGCCTCGTTTGCCACACGGCACACCACAAACACTTCATTTGTGTACAAAGCCGACGCTCTGATCGCATTCCCCAGCCACGTGCGTTTCGCCGACTCACCCGTAGGCCAAGCCACGATTCATTCCGTCAGTGATATGAACCCAATGTGTCCAACGGCAGCGGTGATCGATCGAAAGCAAGATTGTCCGTGTCTGTGTGGTACGACAGGACATCGAGTGTGTTCGCTGTACTTTTAATTTCTCCGGCCATCCTTCCATAAAGGCGTCTACATGAGCCTCCTCGGCGTATACTCCGTATGGCTAGGTGATACCACGTGATTCCTCGTCGGAGAAAAGGAGAAACGTGCAGTCGCGAGTGACCGCAGTGATGGTGCTGAGTTTGGAATCACGGGAGATGCTACGAACTCGATCCTCAGACAGTTCATGTATCAAGGGGTCGCGCGATGTGTTGGGACAAAGGTCACGGAGGGTGGCCTCCACCTCAAAGTTGTTGCATGCTTGGCACCGTTGTTGCATGCTCGCCGGCGACGGGGTCTGAATGCCACCGTTGTTCGTCTTGCTTGTGAAGCGACTTGATCGCAACATCTTGGTCGACAGCAACGCCTCGGCCCCGGGCGTGAAGATTATCACCGCTGAAGCCGGCTTCGTCACGACCACTATCTTCTGCCAGTGGATTCGTCACTTTGCTTTGTCCGTGCCCACGCCAATGCGCCGCGCAATAATGCTGGTTCTCGATGGCGTTGCCAGCGAGAAGCGTTCATTCCCCGTTTTATCCGCTCAGTTTCAAACGAATAGTGATTCAAACGGCTGATTCGAACGCTGCGGTCTTTTCTTGCCCCCCCCCCGATCTCTTCAGATCAAGTTGAAGGTTTCTCAGTCCTAAGTTATGGTCCGTTTGCTTAGGTACTCGAATTCCGGTCAATGCCGTACGTCAGATGAAGAATCAGAGCGATCATTTTCTGTGGTGAATGCGAAGCCCCTGTGTCAGTGACAAAATAGAGGACTTGGCGGGAGACACAGTGCATTGCGGACCACATTTTGAGAACGGCGAATGTGCCAAGTGTTTTGTACTAGGATACTGATTGAGGCCCTAATCTACGGACACAAAAGGCTAAAGCGGCAAGAATTGGCGAAGACCACGAACACGACCGAGTCGGACGCCAAGCAGATGTGGATCCCCGCCAAAGGGCGCGAGCGGAAGGGAGTACTCGAATTCCGGGCTCAGTGATGTGCTGCTCGGTGAGCTTCACCAAGGTGGACATGAATTCATGCTGCTTGTGTGGTGGCGACCCGCGGCGACGGCGCGCCGAGTCCGATGTTACAGTACAACCTGCTCCGCAACTGGAGACTATCTGGTGAGAAGGAAAGCACGTTGTTGCTCGTCATCCGACGCGTGGGTTGTGCTTATCCATGTTCAGCCACACCGCCGTGGAACTTTGCCGTGTTTCGACAACCACCCTCCAAACAGATAAAGGCATTTATTGTAACTCGAGATGACGCCGACGCTACGCCCCGCCATATTGAGACATGGATACGGCGAAAGCCCGGCGCCGGAGAACCAAGTCGCGGAAGGCCAACCCACACGCAAATTCAGAGTGCGTTGAAGCGTGTCCGCGAGAAGAGTGGCACGAGGAACGCTAGGAGGTGATCGCGACATTTTTGTTGCGCAACGTGCGTACACACCCAAGTCGGAGTTCGTGTCGGACAATGCGTTCGTCTTTGGCCCTACCCTCGACACGGAAGGCCGATCATGCGTCGGCTCAAGCTACGCAAACGACCCGTTGATTCTTGGCATCACCTCGCCTCGCCTCGTGGACCGTGTATTGCTTCACAGCCGTGGAGGGCAGTTCACTATGTTCCATGCCGACGCCACGTTCAAGCTCAGTGACTTTGCCTACCCCGTGATTATGTGTGGCGTTACCGACAGTTCCAGGTCACACCAAGGAGGAATTAAATAATTCAAGTGGGTTGACCCCCATTTGTCCAAACGTAAGTAGGTTGCCATAACCCACTTACAAGGTATCATGGGCCCTTTCAGAGAAAAGCACATTTTACTAAGTACGGTTCTGCTTAGGTACGGATGTAGCCATGTCGGCAGTGTCGTGCGACTCTGCTCATGTCAAGACTCTACCAATTCGAAGTCGCTGGCAGGATCGTACGACACTACAGATCTCATGTAACTACCAAGTAACTACCGTATCCAGAAGATTCTTCCTGTTGCGGCTGCGTCGCGTGTGGCGGCAGGATCTTACGACACTGCACATCGCATGAAACCCATCAATGCAAATAGAGTTCAAAACCTAACGAAACTGCACAACGCAAGTAACTACCGATGCCGAGGCGACGTGCATATTCGCGATTGTGTATGACCCAGCGTGTAGCAGTGTCCCACATCCACTTCATCTGCTGTGAAGGTCGACTTCAATTTGATTCTCTTGTCAATGCTCAGTATCAAATCCGTCTGATCATGAACACCCAAGACTGACCAGCCTTGCTCGTCGACGCAGGATACGTCCAACATGCGACCTCGGCCTGCTACGTGCCGGTCTTACTATCTGTATGGACGCAACCTCGGACGACTTTGGCGTGGTGTACGACAAAGGCGAGAATCTTTGCGTTGAGACTTACGAGTCGAAGAAAACTCTCCAACAGCGCTGCAGGGAGTTTGCTACTCAGCGGGGATTCGCACTGCGGGTCGGCAACAACAGCTTTTCCTCCACGACTGGTAAAGGTAACGCGAATTACATCTGCAAGACGGAGCGTGGTCGACAGCAACTCCTCCCTGGCAGTACACCAGCCTGTCCGTTCTACGTGAATGTGTATGGCAAGGATGGCAAGTGGAAGATTACTCAGGCTCGGCTGTGTCACGACCATCTCAAGTTCGGTGGCTTTCAGTCGGAGACATTTGTGGAGAGTGCCATTGGTGGCGATGTCTCCGTCATGCGCCAACGCGATGTCCCCTTCGCCTCGCTCCTCGGTCTCATTGAGTGCGAGATGTTGCCTTCGTACGCAGACACCTGGGACAGTGTCAAGGGCAAAGCCATCACGCAGTGGTTGTTAAGCCGTCGTCATCAGATCAGCCGGCAGGTGGCATCGAAGCTCAAGTACGCGATCAGAGAGAAGCTTGAGGGTGACATGGTGGCAAACTATCAGAAACTCGAATCATACTTGACTACTATTGCCAAGGCTAATGCCGGCTCGCACTACGCCTTCGTTCAGGAAGGTGGTGAGTTCAAGAGAGCATGTCTCTTTCCAAGTGGCTACCTGTCGGCTCGTGAACTCTGCAAGAACGTTGTGGGCCTCGACGATGCCCATCTAAAAGGCGAGATGGACAAGCGTGGGGGTGTATCTTGTCGCGACCGCGAAGGACTACAACAATCACATCCTTGTGTTTGGCCTCGCACTTGTGAGAGACGCAGTCCTGCTTTATGGCGTACGTGATGCGCCTCTTGCGTTCGACCGCCGTGCTGGTGCGCGTGGTAGCGGTGACGTCGATAACGACGCTGGCGTCCGTCACGGCTCATGATGGCTTGCGCGCGTTGCCGTTGTCCTCGTGTTGCTTCTTCATCTCTAGCGCGTGAAAATTTGGCGGGCACGATGGACACCTCCCCGTTCTGATCGAACCTCTACGTATCAGCATAGACGGGCTCATGCGTTTACCAAGGCAAAATATCGTTTTGGAGAGGTTTTCGATGTTCTAATCCCCTCTGTTTTTCATGAACAAAATCGTCAAATTTGTTATATTTGAACAGGCGAACTGGAATATCTGTGGTCTAAATTTAGACTTTAGACCGAGATATTCGTTTTTTTGTTCCAATCCGGTTTTGCTAAAGTTCTCCAGTGCCTCAAACTAGAACATGGCTCCACTCTCAACCCGTATATTACAGGAGTCAGTGGTAATGTTCGATGTACAACACGGCTTGTATCACGTTCTGCTGAACATTGCAATTGTATTATCTTTTGCAATATTCCCTATTTTATTTTTTCGGAACCCCTGTGGGCGATGCTTGAAGGTACTCTTGTTGAGAATGGTGCGACGCTGGGTTGGACGGAGCACTAACCAGAATAAACCAAAAGCGGAATATACGAATGTTCCACCTCCACAGCGTGAGAATATTGGAATGCATAAAGGACTACTCAACCACGGCACTCACCTCGTTCTTGGAGTTGAAATACACTTGGAGAAGCTTTTCGACGCGCTCGTCAACCAGTCGGTTTCGCAGCGTCGAGTAGATGAAGCGCTGAGCATAGAAGCTGCACTCAACGGCGGCGCTAGAGCAGGCCGACGAAAATGCCGCTACTTCAGCTGCACGTAGGAGGGGGAACTCGGTCACACCCGTCCAGAAAACCAGCGGACTCACCTTGCGCTCGTCGAGCAGCTTGATCACACGTGACTCCGAGGAGCGCAGATCATGGATGAGGGCAAATAACTTGAGCAGCTCGGTGCCGACCGCTTCCGCCTTGTCTGGGCTGTGCCAATTGGCTACTACGTTCTCGACTTCCACACGGGTCTGGACATTCCCGAGGTAGCGTGGATCCAGTAGGTACGTGACCCCTTGCGCATCTCCAAAAAAGGAAATCGGACTTGGCAAGGATGGATCTCTTTGCAGCGGGTCATTTTCGGAGGCCGACAGACCGACATCTTCCAGGAGCGTAGGAAGCTGCGTGAACACCTCGTAGACCTCCGATGGCGGTGTCTTGTTCCGCTCGAACAGACAGAGGAATTTGCTGAGGTGGTTCGGAAGCTTCTGAGCGCGTTTCAGATAAGGGACGAAAGAAGCCTTGCGCACGAGATCGTGGATGAAGCGAAGCTTGGCCTACTGCTTCTTGTCGCCAGCGTTGAACTCCAGATGCGGCACAATAGCGTGTAGGTAGGGATCAGCTCCCAAAATTGACGCGAAGCATTGCTCGAGTGCCTCCCAGCGCGTCCACCGGTAGCGCGAGGTTACGAAGCTGGTTCTTGCGGAACTGCTTGGTCAGCACCTTGAGCAGTGTGGGGCACTTTCTGAAATGCTTCACCAGCAGCTTGCAGCCAGTGGGGAGGTTACTGAGCCAGCCGATCTGAGCACACCGCTCATTTACCAGTAGTGCACCACATGCGATGCGCACCCATGAAATACAATGCTTGGAATCAAAGGCTCCAGCAGCTTCCACATGGCCTGGTTAGCAGCCGTGTTGTCGGTAACGACACAGCAGACAGTAAGGAACAGGTACAGAAAGCCACATCGTGATTCACAGAGCCAATGTGGGCCGCCTCGAGGTAGTACATGGCCTATCCGTGAACAGCGATGTAGTTGATCACAGAGAAGCCGTTCACGTCGGTCCACGCGTCCGTCGTCAGCGCGCACAGCTTGCCACGTAGCGCACTTTCCATGAGGGCAATAGACGAGTCGTAGGCGTTGCTGAGATGGGGGCAACAGATGTAACGCCGACAGCGACGCGTCACTCTCCAGACAGTTGAATGAGAGCCCTGTCTGGAAAGTCCAATCAGCGAGAGCTTGATTGAACTGGTGAATGTACTGTCTAACGCAGGTAGGTACGACTGGTAATCTTTAAGGTCTTCAGACGCTTTGGTCACTTCTTGGCCATGTGCTGGCGCACACGCTCCACATGTGTGTACCCCAGCTCATGGATGATGCCCACACACTTCTTGCACACGACAGTCTTTTCCACGGCGAATACGATGACATCCTGCCGCACAGGGTCCGGTGGGCGATCAGTACGATGGGGGGATAATAAAAGAGGTCGGAGATTCTGCCGCCGTACGAGACGAGGCAGACGAGGCGATGGATGGTGGCGTGGATGGAGACGAGGCTGGCGAGGCCACAGGCGATAGTGGCAGGTGAAGCCAGAGGCGACGGAGACGATGGAGGCGAGGCAGACGAGGTTATGGCGAAGTAAATCAAACAATAGGAATCATGGCAAAGCTTTCAACACGAATGGAGAGAGCTAGGCGACGCAATGAACTTCGTAGAGAGCTACGGGTGGTGCAGGACGCCTACGACGGCTCTCCAAGCACTTGATGGCGCCAAAAAAACGGCGGGTGTTGCTTAGCACTAATCAGCCCGAAACACGCCAAATAGCCCAAATAGACCTAAAACATTCATATTGTGAATAGTATAAGGGTATTCTATATCCTATTTTGGGCATGAAATGCCCATTTTAGCTTATTTTGGGCCAAGAAAAATCTGAAGAACCCAAAAAGCTTATTCTAAAATCCAGCCGTGAGCAATCACCCACCACTGCACTTCCTTTGCCAGGGTGATGCCCAACCGAGGGGTCCAAAATTTGACCTAGAAAGGCATTTAGAAGGAAGTGGCACACACATTATTCAAATTTATCTTCTAAACACACAAATATATCGTGCGTGGTATGCTACATCAGCACAAATTGTGCCGTCAGTTCTCACGGGTTATGATCGTGTACGAGCTCAGCGTTCCAGTACACGCGGTTGACCTTCAGCGTAAGAAGAGCCTTGATTGGCTGGAGACCGTGTGACGCTCCTGTCGAGTCAGCAAGTGCTGACGACCACCCTGGATCTTGACTAAGGCCGACCCAATGTTTGAGGCGGCCACGATATCCGCACTTGGACCTACAAAACAAGCAAATCTAGTTAGAACACGGTATTAAAGGGTTGACCCTTTCGCGAACCAACGCGTACATTTTACACCTATAGATTTTCCAAAACCCGTCCTAAAAACAGGCCTCAAACATGGAAATATTACACGTTTGACAATACCAGTCGTTGAAGTTGCAATATAACCCTACTAAAACCTTGCAAACCCACGCATACTATCCCTATATGGCAGTCAGTCAACCGTTGTCGAAGGTGGTTTCTTTCATGTTTGAGGAAGACTGCATCTGAAATTTGTATTCGGACTATTCCTAATGTAAGCTCACGTTTGTGAAAGGGTTAAGATGCAGATTCAACCAAACTCACCAAGATATTCGGCGAACTGAGGGATGTCAATGAGCAACGCAGCAAACAGCGTCTGGACCTCCCACATGGAGACCGACGCTCATTGAATGCGCCTGGAGACACGCTCGACCTTCTTAACATCGTTCCACTGGTCGAACTAATGATGCTAACTGAAATTGTGAGTGAATACCCGTTAAAAACCCATATGGAAGTCGTGGTCTCCAAATCTCTTTGCTGCGAGGGGATTTTCTCAAAAGGGGGTAGTTCGGAGTTCCTCGATAGTAATCTAGTCATCGAACCCCCAAAAAGTTGTCCGCCAGTACGTTTGGTGGAGCCAGGAGTTGTTGAAAATGGTGGAAACGCTTCAAGCAGCCATTTTGCTGGCTGCAAACTGTACGGAAAGGGAACTGTGACGTGTGAGAAGTCTGTATCATGAAAAAAGTGTTATGTGACCTGTGAAACACTCTCACAGTTACAAGACCTATGCACACGCGTATGGCATGTCTACTCGACTGGAGTTATGCATTCAAGAGAATCTGTATACTGTATGAAGGGCATCCGCTTCTCTCACGATCCTAGCCTGTGCAGCTGAGCATGTGGACACAGCCTGAATTAACTCCTCAAGGCCGAGATCCACTTCGTCGCCGTCTGCATAGTGGACATGCCACTGGTAGGCACCATTTTGATGCCCAACACAGTTTACCTGGCCGAAGAAGTACTCTTCCTTGTCGACGCCACCGTCCGTGACGGTGACTTTGCTTGGGAAGGATCACTTGTGGGGTCTACCAGGCTTGTCAACTAACAACTTGCGCAAGAAGGTTTCGGACATGAACTCTTCATCAACCTCGCGTGTTAAATCGTTTCGATTCTTCCTTGGGCGGGGCGGCCGGGGCGGAGGGTTCCTGGACCGTTGGTATTCGCGAGCATGAGGTCTAGTGAGTCTTCGAGGGACAGAGCAGCCACAACGAGCCAGCGTAGTTCTTCTCACCGCTCGCTCTCCACTCCGCGATCACGACAGCAGCGAGAGTCAGGAATTGGTCGTGGGATCGCGCCCTGTGAAGCGTTTGGATGTCACCAAGGACGGTGCATCGAAGAAGGCCGTGTTGATCCGGCGTTTCATTTCAGATCGTGCGTTGCGAACAAGATGCGGCCAGCATGTGATGATAGTCACTTCTTTCTGGCCACACCCTTGTGAAGCCGGCCGCAATAGCATCCGAGTGGTCTATGCACCCTACCTTGACCTGAAGGTCGAGGTCTCGTGCGAGAGACCATCGTCTCAAACATTTGTTCGTATGCGAAAGCATATTTTGCGAACGAACATACACACAGGACGAATCGTTGAATGTAGTCACCACGATCGGTGAGAGCCACCGTTGTTGGACCACAGTCCACTAGGGTCCACCCACCGAAGTGAATCCGGTATGTTCCGTCCGTGGTCAGGCTCAGCGATGGTCCTTGAGATTGAATAGCATTGGCAAGGTTACCCATGCAGCTCCTCGACGAAAAGATAAGGCCGAAGGATGCAGCGCGCTTTTTGGTCTCTGGGTCGACAAATGAGTCCTCGAAACAGTCCAAGACCATGAGCCGGTTGACTTTCTCGAAGCTGCCTCGTAACTCGTCGAAGGCGTCTTTAGAATCGCAGATCTTAGTTCCAGCCCACTGCGTCAAAGATGAGAATGTCTTCATCTCCCAGCCTCCGACCCACTTCGTCACAAGGTACGCTTTGTGATTGGCGATCTGTTTTGCATCTGGGACAGCCTGCAGCATCCCCGCGTCGAGCTTATACTTGATCAGTAGGTAGGTCCGCAGCTTTCCGAGCGTCAGGCCGACTTCCAAGAGGGTTCCGGCCTCATCCATGAGCCGTTCATCGATGCCATGCTGAGTGATCTTGAGCAGCCGGTTTTTGTGAGCTCCGGTCTGACACAACTCGTACGTGTCCTGACGTATGTGGCGAATGATCTTTAGGTCGTGGAGGCATTTCTCATGGGAGGCGCACTGGAACGTCACACCAGTAGAGTGGTAGCGACCATAGCAGGGATGTTTGAAGATGTCGTGCGTGTTCTTGGCAACCTTCGCTGCTCGTTCTGTCTGATAGACACCGATGAGTGACCACTGGACGCGCTCAGAGCCGAGCGTCGACGCTCCATGGTCGTGGTAATCGGTGGATGCGACCTCGCGCGGCCATTTTCTTCTCCATCACTGCCTTCACCGAAGTCGGCGACACTCCAGAGGAAGGTTCCGTAGCCAGCGTCCTCGCTCATGACTGGCTGTATGTACGTTCAAGCTCTTCGAGACGAGATAGACTGTGGTCCTTAGGCTACTGCTGCAGTGGCTGCTCACAAACGCAGTTGCCACTTTCGAAGGCAGAGGTGCCAGTCTCTATTTATGATCTCGAACAGCGCTCGTTCATGCTCTGGCATCTATTTTGGTTCGACAGACAGGGGGGCTAACCTTGGATGCTTTTGTCAACCTCAGAAACGACTGCTTCAACTTGGGATCCAACAGGGATTCTGCTGCAGTGACAGCTTCTAAAGAAATATACCAGGAAAACGTTCTGTGTGACAGGGTCGTCATCAGAGTTGACAGGTTTTCAGTCCCAAAATCGAGAACAACAGGGTTTCAGTCGAATTCATACAGTACCAGGAAAACAGTCGAAAAGCACCAGTTTTTAGGGTTTCCCCCTCGTCAGCGTGAGAAAGCTGTAGCTTGAACCACCCACCCCTCTCCCACTTTTGGGACTGTCGGGTCCCTATAGAGTGTCGCATCGACTGTTCGGTGACAGTTGTGACTAGAGACTAGTTTGTCGTCTAGGGATTGGTGTGTGCGACTGCCCTCTTCTCGAAGTTCAAGGCGTTCGAGACATCGATCCCTTTTAGCTTCGTCAACCAGCGTCGGGGACTTCGTAACCTGGCTAACGACACCAGCCTCGGTGACTCCAATGTGGGAAGGCTGTCGGTGAAGATTGCGATGCAAGAAAAAAAAACGGTTTCCGTAGGCGACAAGTTCTGCAAAGCAATGCCAATGCAGAAGCCAATCGCATCCACCATGTCCGCTCAGTCCGTGGTCCTCTTCGACAAGATGATGAACTTCTTTGAGCGACTGGGTGGGGTATTCGAACGTGTTGCCATCCCGGCGAATCAGCTCAACGAGGACGACGCAGGCGGATATGAGTCAAGTGGAGACGACCAAGCGATGGAAGAACCAGTGTGGGAAGTTAATGTTGCTCGAGACTATCAAGAGAGTAGCTGCAGTCTCCGTTTCATCCTTCCCATCAATCCCGACCTTCGATGCTAACGCCACGAGAAGAGTGCAGCAGAGGCAACTCGCATCCGATATAGAGCGATGAAGGGAGCACCTGAAACGGAGGTCTGCCGACCTCAACCTTGCAGTTGTCGAGAGGGCGATAGTCGAGAACGACTACTCGTACTCAACCGCTAATCCAGTGGTAAGTTTGGGTTCGATATTCGGTGGCCAGTTTTGTCGTCTCACAACTCTTCCTCTTTCTTAGATTAGCGGCATCCCAATCAAGGGGGCCAAGTCCAGAATAGTGGCCAAGGGGGGTGAGTTGGTTTTGGCTGACTCATTTGCCGTTCGGAACATCCTACCTGATACCGAACTTGCGTCACTACCTCCGCAACACAGCAGAGGCATACAATGACGTCGACGGTCAAGAAGTCCTCAACGGCATCCGGGAAAGCCGAGGCTATCTCCGCATCCAGCAGATTTGTGTTGTGGACCGCCTCTTTGATGCCATCACCCACGTCAACGCAGCCGTCGTCACCGCCATCGAGTGGATCAAGAACAAGAAGCCCGAGCCGAACGAATTGGAGTTCCCGTTCGACAACATTGGTGATCCATCAACCAGGTACGGCAGCTCCACTACTTTTATCTCTCAAAGCCTTCTCACACAACCATGCCACATGTCTGTACCGGTCTACATTGACGAGACGATCGCGGCGTGCGAGTTCATGCCATTGGAATACGATGTGCGGGTTTGCGATGTGTTCGAGATTGTGAGTTTTGATTGGCTACATACATGCTCGATGCTCGCGATTCTTGCACATGTATGGAGCATTCAAGACGGTGTTGGTGTGGTGCGTCCACAGTTCGTCGCGATGGGCGAGAACCGTATCGGCTCATGGGGCCTTCGACGATGAAACCAACACCATGATCTCCGCTGTCAACTTTGACAACTTGCACTGCATGGCCTTCCTCCTCAACGAGGTGTGGAGTGTCTGCTGATTTACGGCCCACTGAACAAAACGAGATAGATGTGATGAAGCGCTCGTCAGCTGAGACCGTCAGGTTCGCCATCTTGACGGTTCAAGGTCGAGTCCGGTTCAGTCGAGTCCGGTTCTGTCGAGTCCGGTTCTGTCGAGTTCGGTTCGGCCGAGTCCGGTTCAGACCGGAACCGCGGTTCACCTCGGACTGCGGAGTCCCGGACCTACGGACCCATGGTTTCAGACCCGGATTCACCCGTTTGTCGAGTCAGGACCCGCCCGGAAGTATGGAATATCCGAAGAGTCGGGAACGCTGATTGGTAGGAAGTTGTATTATATTTTTGAAGTAGTCTATTAGAAGGTTGAATGGATAGTGTCGGTTCCGAGGGGTCTCCCCTCAGGAACTATGCGTTATGGGAGGTGACCGAAGAGTCCCCCCCCCCCACGGTAGCACGGGGAGCCGGAAGGGGGAGGCACGAAGAAGCACAGAACCTCCCGCCGGCAAACCAAGCACAGATAACTAAGGGACTTCCACTTTTGCCCTGGAACTAGCAAGTGTCTCTTCGCCTCTACCCAACTCCGACCAAACCCCAAGTGCGCTGTCCCCCTACGACTGGGGCGAGCAGCTGGGTCCACCGACTACCAGGTAACCCAACCCGCCTGTGTGTGTGCATTTTGTGTGCTTGTATTCGCGGAGAAGCGAGTGATACTTGGCCGCAGGCCGGAGTGTCAGCTCAATCTCTCCCACTGTCTATCTATCAGGGAGTCTGGAGAGGTCCAGCCCCTGGTATTCCATATTTGCATATCCTCTTTCTCTGGCGAGTAAAGGTGATCGCACCCCAATCGATTATCCTCAAACTAGAGTCTTACACTCACTTGATCCTCGGGTCCGAGTCGAGTGCGGTGTTGAAGAGCTCACCCCATAGCTCCTTCTCAACTACCGAACCCGCGGTCTCTTTCAAGTCACACCCAACTAGTTCACTTTTTTCTCAGTAGATCTGAGTGGAACCCATGGTTTGCCTGGGCTTTGTATTGGGGTCCGGTTATTTCCGACCAGTCTGACTACACCGTGGTGTTAGTCGCTTCGCTGTGTTGCTGCTGTTGAACACGTCGTGCGGGATCCTAACCGAGAACTGTACGGAGACACAACGTGAGCGTCACTACTACTGCCAACTACTACTTCTACCCGCGAACCTTGCCATCCACTATATCACATAGACCCATCAAGCGGCTCAAGAACGAGGTCCAGTGTGACGTTGCCTCCGTTCTACCAAACCGACTTACGTAGCGAACGTAAACCGAACTCTCGCAGGGTGATGACAACAGCTGTGGTATGTATGGCGGTCCCTCTAACGTGTGGCCAACACGCCAGCAGGGTCACATTGGGTCACACGCTACGAGACGCGTTGGCAATCATACAGGAGTGGTTAACTTCCACTCCAAGCAGCGTCCACGTACGGTCTTGGGTGGTGCAAAACGTCCGCTCGTATGCGACTTCGGATTCAGTCGTCACAAACAAGTAAGCCGATGGCACGAAGCTGTGGACAAACTTGATGCGCGTGTGCACGACCCACAGTCCACCATGGTCCACCCATAGAAGTAGTGCCGTCCGTTGTGCAAAGAATACTCCCGAGTGGGATCTCCTGGAGGACGTTCCATGTTTGAGTGAGAATCCCAATAATATTAGGATTCCCACTCAAATTTGAAACGTCTCTTTGGAAAATGATTGAAATATCGGAGAATAATATGTTATATCATTCTCCAAAAGGCTGTCTATGCACCCAAACGTCTACCCCGACCTCGGCGCTGACGTTGAAGTGGGCGTGAGCTCACCACCGGCAACGTCGCGAAAGATTCCACCCTCGGCCCTAGCACGGTTGATGTGTCGTTTACCACATCTTGTGAGAGATTGACCGGTGGCTCCCAGGTGAAGTCCTCAACAAAGTTGACCCCGTCCCAACGGGTCAAAACCCGGAGGCGTCCGTCTCGCTGTCAATGGGCTGGCAGCTCAGCCGCAATATATGTCTGGTTACTCGTCGTCGAATTCTCACTGCCGATCTTCAGAGTCAGTTGAGTTAGGGTCGATCGCAAAGTGGCATGTTGCATTGTCCCGTTCCTTGGAGTCATCTTTTCAAGGGCCATTTCCCGTGGCTCTGTCAGACTTGACTCAACTTCATCATCTCGCCCATCAGAGCCAACTTCTCCGCCAGCAGGCACGTCCGCCCAGGATTCACCATCAGACGATGCTGTAAGACCATAACTTCTGCCCAACGGAGGGTCAGTTAGGTCAATGCCCGGGGGATTACAGTCAGATCTATCTCCATTGGAGCTACAGTGAAATCGAACTCAGAGAAGGCTTCAGTGAGGCCGATCTCCGTGGACGGGGCACCGAAACGACCCCCAAGACTGCGTCGTTGAGCAGCGCGCGCTGCTGTCGGCTTGGAAGGCGGGTCATGTTCGGTCGTTGAGGGTGATGCTGTTAGACCCCCAACCAACCTTCCTTGCGGTAGGCTACGCTAACCCGAGCATATCACTCGCGTTCATGCTTTTGTGATCTCGATCTCCCCTATGCTCATCATATTTACTACTCCGACCGAAGTTCGTTCCCAAAGTTTTCACATTCATCCATTCCCTGGTGCTTTCTCACCGATTTCACATCAGCCAAACCTGTCTCCTCCACAACGACCCTCAGCCATGCCCGTCTCATCCCGATACTTTGCTGGCGTCTCGCTGGACGTGTGTGGCCACGCTGCGGTAGAGCGGCACCGATCGCTGCTTCCTACGTGAGCGCTGTACTCACCGTTTGGCGACATTGGGCACACTAGCATTTCTGACAACAGACGATCTCGGTAGTGTTTTCCGATGTGATCGCCCACGTTAAGGTAGTAGACACTTCATTTGATGGCTGAGTTTCCCGTCCTTTGTGATGCTACAGTGGCAAGAGTTTCATGCTGGAAGATGTCACTGTGCTCACTTGGACGACATCGCTGCAGTTGATGGTACCACTCATACCGTTGGTCCTTTCTAGCCCTCACGAAGTATCGCACATGCTTGCACCGCCAAGATTCACACCAACCAAGAGAAGAAAAGCCACCAAAAGTGCAAGAAGGGTATGCTGCATGACGAGAAGATACGTAATCAACTCGGTGTCAGGGCGCGGGAGAAAAGCCGATCATTTGAGCGACGGCTCGACGGAGGCAAAATAAGTTCTTGGTAGACGATGGCGCATGCCATGACCAGTCCACAATCGAAGGCCCCGCCGCCGGCAGACCACCCAAATGATCGCCGTATTTCACAGTTGGCTCTCAGCTGACAATGCAACAATCTGTGTTTTGGGCAGCTGCGTCGCGAAGATATCGGAGACGACGCCGAAGTTTTCCAAATGGTTAAGTTGAGTGACACACCTCCAATAATGCAAGCATAGTGACATGTGTCAGATACAATCGAACCCAATGCCGAGCATCATGAGAACGCACATGAATATACAGCAAGTGCTCGTGTTCATCTGGCCAGTCCCCAACACCATCGAACCAGCACCATCAAACCCATGATCGCTCATCGGTCAAGGCATAGACCAGCAATCATACCCATCTTCACTCACCAACCACAACCCAACTACTGTGGTGGAAGTGACGTATCCTGCCACCGACGTCTCGGCTTGTTGGATGTCGGAATTATACAACATTACTGAATCCAAGCTGGACAAACATTGGTGACTGTGTTCTTCATATAAGGAAGTACGTTGTTCCAGACCGTCTCCAGGCATACAGGGACGAAAAAGCTGAGACACAGTGGAATATCCTTGGCTCGCGCACTTGTGCCCAGGCTGGGATTGTCCGTGGTGTCTAATAACGAGTTGAGATTGATAGCGAAAAAAAATCAACGAGAATAGCCTTCAAACGGTGATCGCTTCATACAACTACTGCTTCTGGCACAACGTTGGTCGGCAACACACGAGGCCTGCACCAAGACGCCATCCGTGACGGCATGGTGTCGACCAATTCCAAAGACAGTCGAACTGGGAGATAACCTGACTGACAGTGCAACGACTCCACAGACAATGTCGAGTGGAATCGCAAGCTCTCAATTTCCCCTATCCATTGAGACATATGGTACCTCGTACAAACTTGGAACACCTAACGTTAACGAGGCCACAAGAGCCTATTCGAACCCCCAATAATCCGTTCGAACAGAGTGATGAGTGGTCCTGGCACACCCGAAGTAATTAGTACCACATACTAAAAAATACGTAAATAGACGCATTCATTGTAATACTTGACTCTATCTTACTTGAGTAGGCATGCACATGGGGGCTGATTCGGCCATCATCGACTTGGAGGTTGTCCGCACTTGCGCAAAAGGGCAAACGTCATGGCCTTACATTTTGATATGGTTAGCTAGTAATTTGCGACGGCAACAAGTAACCTTCAGATTGCCACGTCGACGTCACAGCACATGGGACCAAGAGCCCCACAGATCTACAGACCCGACTGGATCAGCGGCTTCAAGTACAGCTCGTAGCTCTCCGCCACTGGCGTCTTGTTCAATGGCTCGTCCTTGACACGCTCCACCAACGCACGGTACATATCGCCATCGTAGCGACCGATCGACGAGTTCAACTCGAAGTCCGTGAAGTCCCAACCGTCCGTCAGCAGCACAGCGTTCTTGCGCACCACTGGCAACAACGACACCAACTGCGCACGCACAAGCTCCGCCTGGCCAGACGACAAGTAGTTGTCCTCGCGGAAGTCACCCAGACCCTTCGACAGCAGCCACACCCCGAACAGGCCACACACGTTTGCAATGGCCTCACGGGTCGGACCCGCAGGAACCTCTGTCACTCCGGCAGCGAACGCGTTGAACAGCATCAGCTCAGCGTGAGCGGTCGACGCGCGCGTCATCAGCACCATGCACTTGTTGAGGTCGTTGTTGGTGGCCTCCATCTCCTTCGCCAGGCGGATGACGATGCGAGCCGCACGCACCTCGAGAGCCTCGCGTACGAGAGGGAAGTTGAGGAAGTCGGTCGCGGTCTCGGCCTTGCATCGGAGACGTGGATCAGCGAGGGCCTTGGCGCGGCTGAGGAAGCCCATCGGGGAGTCGTTGTCGGATCCGTTTTCCTTGAAAGGCGCAGCGACCAAGACCTTGAGCAGGTAGCGCGAGTGCTGCTGGACGAGCACGTCGAGGGTACCCTCGAAAGTGCATGCACCGACAATCTCCGCATGGATGTGGCTCATACCGCTCGAGTTGGAGAAACCGTGGCCACCGCACATACGACGAGTGGCTTCGATTCCGTTGCTCACATGCTCCGCTGTCCAGGCCTTGAGACCCGAGGCTACAGCGTGGAGCTCCGCAAGCTTGAGGCCGAAGGATCCGTCGCCACTCTTGACAACAGCGAGAGTCGAGTCATGGATGCCAACCAGCATTTGGCCAGCAAAGTGGGCAGCGAAGGAGACGGCGAGGTTCGTGAAGAGACCATTCTGCTGGTTCTGGTAGTCGAGAACTTGGAACTCACCCTTGCCACTCGGCGTGCGGCCCTGAACGCGCGCAGCGCTGAAGCGAGTCGCGATGGTCGTGGCCATACCAAGCATCTGGCTCATGCGCACCAACAGATACGCGCGAACTTCCACCATGGTGAGGTACACGAGCTTGTCGCTCTTCGGCTTGACGTACGTGCCGTCTGGAAGCACCTTGGCGTACTTCATCATCATCTGATCACGCGGGATACGGATGTTGTGGAATGCGCAGTAGCCATTGTCGACAGCGTTGAAGCCGACCTTCGGGCCGATGTCACCGACTTCGACGCCAGGAAGAGGCTGGTGATCCTGAAGCGAGCGAATCTGGATCAGGAACGCCTGGACCCCAGCGTCCTTTCCATCAAGGAACAAACGCGCGTGCACGATCGCGTGGGTCGCGGTCTTGCCCAGACCTCCTGGCCACCACTTGCGACTGGTGAGCGTCGGCGAGTTGATGATGAACTCCTGCGAAGCCTTGTCGTAGTGGGCAGTCGTCTCGATACCCTGCACGTTCGAGCCGTGGCCCAGCTCCGTCTGCGCGTACGCACCGAGGATCTGGAAGTTGCGCGCCAGTGGCAGCCACTTCTTCTGCTGCTCATCATCGGCCTGGTTCTCCAGCGTCGGGATGAACATGGAGCGGTGCACGTCGATCGGCAGCGGCTCGCCGAGGGCCAGGTACACGCGCTGCTGGTCGTCCTTGTCCGTGATGTTGTGGTCCTTGAGGAACTTGATGAAGTGGTGCGCCTTCTTCACACCAAAGTTGTAGCGCTCCGTGTGGTTGCGAAACATCATGTCGCGGTCGCTGAGCACTGGGTGGCTCTGCAGCATCGTGATGAGCTCCTTACGACGCGAATTGTTCTTGGCGCCCTTGTTGAGCAGCGGCGCCAGCAGCGACGGGTCCACGTCTCCACCAGCACGCTCCTTCTTGAGCAGCAGCGGCGCGAGGTCCTTCAGTTCGACGTTGGCCATCGTGTCTTCCGTTCTGTGGGATTCCTCCAGCGAACAAATCGGAAATGAGCCTTTGGGTGAAGAGCTCTTTGTAGAGGACAGACCCCCTTTTTTACGTCAACCACAAGGCCAAACACCGGACGAGGGCGTGCGCTTCTTCAACCAGATACAATATGAGTACACAAAGTGGTTTATTTACTGAGTTATATGCATAAATGACATAGAGTACTGAATTAAAAGTATGGTGGTGTCAGTGTTGACAAACAGGGGAGGACTGACGCGTTGGTTGAGTAAACAGGAAACCCCGGCCAATGAGGTCTGTGCTCAGGTTGAAGGTGTCGGGCGGGTCACCAATGCTGAGGCGCTGACCGGGGACTCATCATCGCCCCACACGTTCCTCGATCTTCAGGCATCTTGTACCAATACGTTCATCCTTGGACCTTGAAGAGAAACGGTGTCTTCATAGTGGTGCGTTGGATAGAGCCACCGGAAGGAAGATTGGAATGACCTGGAGAATGGCGTGGACGATGAATAATTACCCGTTGCCGAGGATGTCGGCAGTGATCCATAGACTGCTCGAGTTCATGAAAGTGTCACCACATTGTAATGGCATGTCTTGGGATCGCCCCCAACATGAGTATTTCGTGTTCCTATGTATCGCTTCATTACGTGTCACTGCACACACTACAGTTTTGACGATCCGCCCTTCGGATAGAGCTGCTTCTACCCAGCAGACTCCAAGCAGCGCAGCGGAACTCACGCAACGTCTGGGAACGCCGTGCCATGCACTATTACGCCCGAGTCGCGCAGCTCACTTGTTGCAGCGACGAGGGTCATGGGTAGGTGTAGCTCAAAGTCAGGACACCATGGCAAGTCGCACTCGAGCTCGAGCCTGTACGTGCACTCAAAGAGAGTTCCACGCATCGACGGGGGAAAAAGGTTTCCGTCCTTGGTCGCGAGCACGATCTCTTCGTCGTACGTGACTGTCTTGCCCACAGGTATCCCAGCGAGCTCTCGCAATGCCAGTAGTTGGGGGACTTGGACCTTCGAGTTGTTGTTCTTGATGACTGTCATGTCTTGCACAATGCTGCAGCGTAGAGATGTAACGTTGACTTGCGAGTCGTTCTTGACCTGGATGTGCACGATCGCCGTGTCACCGGGGGAATACGTGGCTTGATCAAGCGATGCCGTGAGTTTGCACGTGCCCCTCTGGATACAGCACAAGAAGTAGACCATGCGGCGACCCGAGTCGTGGCTTGGCTTGAGCTTCTGAGACGGTAGACGCTGGTATATGATGGCTGCTTGGACAGGAGAAGGGATGTCCCATCGAGCAATCGGGTCTGACACGCGCAGCTTGCCGTAGATCTCGTACTGGACCGACATGTCGTACGCGCTGGCGTTGTGGGTAAACACGCCATCGTGGTAGTCAACGAAAGAGAACTGACCAGGAAGATCCTCGGGGAGCTCGATCGAGAAGGGGTACGCGTGCTCTCCCGACTGGACTTCTCCATTGATCTCCGCTATCACAACCTGGGGTACATACCGGTACACACCAATCATCAGTCTCATTTTGCAGCGGCTCGTTGTGACACGAGAAATGACGCGACGCACGGTTGTATTGATCACAGAGTTGTCTCGTGTGCGCTCGACACTTTTCGTGCGGCCATCGTCCTGCACACTCTCGCGATAGCGCAGATCCTCACGGCCCGAGAAGCTCACGATCACTTCCTTGCAGTCCACGGGCTCCACGACAGCCACGAGCACCATGCCGGTGAGTACGTCGCCGCCGTAGAACGCGCCCTTGTCGAGGCGTAAGGAGACGGAGACATTCGAGTTGGTAGTGGCCATAGCGGACGAAATACGAGGATGGCAGCGCGGATTCACATTCCCTGAGGGAGTTTCCCTCGCTGCTTCCGTCCGGCCTTGCTTTTCGTTGGAGAGCGTGAGATATATCAAGTACGCATTCAAGTTCTTCTCATATCAGACTATTTCAACTATTAATTTATAAGGTAAAATGTGCTTGTATTTCATCCTATGTTAAAAAGAATGGAATCATATATATGAGGCGATCAATTTTAAGAGTAACAACATTTTGCTTGGTCTTCTCGCCTTTCAAAGAGATCACTGCCTCGTCGGAGCAAAGAGCTCTTGTCGTTGATGGCAGACAAGTCCTCGTCAATGTACTGTATCACGCCCAAGTCGCGCTGTTTACTTGGCGCACCGACAAGCGTCATGGGCAGGTGCAGCTCAAAGTCGGGACACCACGGCACGTCGCACTCGAGCTCGAGTTGATACGTGCACCCGATGAGGGTACCGCACATCGACGGAGGAAAATGGTATCCGTCCTTGGTAGCGAGCACGATCTCTTCGTCGTAGGTGGCTGTCTGGCCCACAGGAATCCCTGCGAGCTCTCGCAACACCACCACTTGTTTGACGTGTCTCTTCGAGTCGTAGTTTATGTATATGTCTTGCACAATGCGGCACCGCAGCGATCTCACATCATCTGCGAGTCGTTCTTGACCTGGATGTGCACGATCGCCGTGTCACCGGGGAAGTACGTGGCTTGATCAAGCGATGCCGTGAGTTTGCACGTGCCCTTCTTGATGCAGCACAAGAAGTAGACCATGCGGCGTCCCGAGTCGTGGCTCGGCTTGAGCGTCTGAGACGGTGGGCGCTGAAAGATGTTGACGAGTGGTTGAGTGCGAGGAATACACATGCGAGCAGAGAGGTCCTTCAAACAGACGTCAACCACAATCCGGTGCCTGACCCACATTTGGTCCTCACCAGCGTTCTGGACAACCGTGCCATCGCGATAGTTGGTGAAAGGAAACTGGCCAGGAAGGTCCTCAGGCAGCTCGATCGCGAAAGGATACGCGTGCTCTCCTGATGGGATACCGCGTCGTCAAACTCTGCGAGCACAACCTGGACGAGACACACCGTAATGCAATATATAACCCTCCATACGCACTTCTCAAGGAGCACGCATATGCTTACGGTCGTCGAGATCACATCATGGCGCTTTCGTAGTATTTACTGTCTTCATCGTCGTCTTTCTCGCTCCAGCATAGGAACTCCTTGCCTGAGAGCGTCACGGCCACTTGCCTGCATGGCATGGGCTCCACGACGGACACGTGGACCTTGCCTGTGAGGACATCACCGCCGTAGAACGCGTCCTTGTCGAGGTGCACGGAGACCGAGACATTGGTGGCGGCCATGACGGACGGTGGGTTGGTGGAGAAGGTCGTATCGCGAAATGAGCGAGGACGCCGCCACGAGCTTTGTTCGCTCAGCTGCAGGGAAAGATATATATTGTATTAGTGAGTCTGGGTACAGTATGAAACCAAGTAGAAACATGTTTTCAGAGTTCCTCTAGCAGTCGAAATGAGTGTGGCAAATGATTTGAATAGGTATTATATATTGTAGATAATGCATTATCAGTGTATTGTCCAATACCGGACACTCGAGAAATGATGTTTGATTGGTGAAAATTAGAACTGTGATGTGTTTCTAATCTTTGGGGTCAATAATTCCATCGGGCCCCGATGGGGGATGGCAATGAAATACTTCCACTGACTGCGTGCTTCCTCCGTTTATTGATCAATAGAGACCTCTTCCAGGAACGAGTTCCAGTCGTCAATAGCCGATGCGTCTTCGTAAATCGCACGATGCTGAGCCAAGATGCGATCGTGGAGCTGCAGGCGATGGGCTTTGTCCTTTGCAATCGTGACCGCTTTCGCCACGTATTCATCTACGGTGCGGACAATCGTCTCAGGTAGCTCCATATACCGGAGGAAGCCGGCGGCGAGCTGCGGCACACTCTGTGCTGACGGGAGCGTGACCACGGGGCTAGAGATCATCCACTAGCGTCAGATTTACTTGGTGAAGCATCTTAGGACAGTTGCTGGTACTTACGTGCCAACGGCGAGTGCGTCGAGTGTGGTGACGCCGCCTCCAAATGGAAATGGATCGAGCACGACGTCGGCAATGGACAGAAGACCCATGAAGACTCGGTACGGAAGCGTCGAAAAGAACAGCACACGTCGGTGGTCCTGAAGACAGAAAGGGTCAGAGCTCGTACACAAGGGACAATACTGCACGGCGGTAGAGTGAGCAGTGCGTACCTCGCCCAGGGTTTTGCGGAATCGCCGACTGAGCTGCTCTTTCCACACTCGCTGCGTCGGGGACGATAGCATGATGATTCTCGCCCTTGGGTCTTTAGAAAGGATCGCTTGAAGCACGAGATCGAAGTCCGGATGGAGCTTCATGAGTGTCTGCGGGCAGACATATAGAGTCGCTTTGGCTGGTAAGTGCAGTGTTGCGCGGTCAAATGGGGTCGCTGGTGGCTTGTATTTGTTGGTGAAAAATGTGCTGAGCCCGCGGAAGAGCACGACTTGCTCGGAGAATGACGTCCCGTGATACTCGCCAGGCCACACGCTTGCCTCCAGATCTGTTCCCTTGGTTTCATCATTGTCGAAACCTGCTTCGAAGAAATCGGAGATGAAGTTCTCGGACGAGATGAAGTAGTCGATGCCGGGATTGCCAGTGGGGATCGGGTGGCCCCAAAAGACGCATTGTACAGGGGCAAGTCGGTGGTGTGAGAGGAAGAGCGTCCATGCGTCCATACCCAGTTCTGGATACACCAGTACGTCGATTGCCTCATGGCGAAGCAGTGCAATTGCGTCGTCCTGGTTCTCAGGAAGCTCCAGGTAACTGTCCGCTGCCTTGTGGAACTCCTCTGTCCACTCATCCGAGTGTCGGAGGAAGTGGACACTACGGTAGATGAGCACGTGGAACTTGGAGCGGTCGAGATGCTGGATGATACCGAGGAGAAGCTTTCCCACCGAGTGGTTGCGGAACCAGCTTGAGATGAAGGCGATACGGCGACGCCGCGGGCCCTTTTCAGGCTGCGGAAGAAGCGTGTTAAGCTCGACATATCTGGAGTTCAGACTCGGGAACAGCTTTGCACGGAGTTGAAAGATGGCGCGTTGCAGAGGCAGCACATCGAGGCCTTGGTATCCCACAAACATTGTCGACGGAGTGATCGTATACTGAAAGTAAACTGCATCAGCCGGATGAGCGAAGTAGTCCGCGTAGTTTTGGATCCCAGACGTGGAGGATAAAAGACGCTCTTGACGCTGCTGGAGACTGAGAAGGTTGTTGATCTTGATGTAAACGTCGTCCATGTATGAGTGCATCTGCTCTGCCGAATCAAACACCATAGGAACGGCCAGTGCCCGGCGAAACTGTCCGTAGAAACACGAACAACGACATCATCAGTACAGCACACAAATGTCTAGCCATCCATTCAAGGTAACAAGAGAGTGATCATACCTCCAGTGAGAGAGACGAGTCTTCACACAGTCTTGAGGCGCGGTGGAAGAACTTGATCGACTGCGTAAAGGCCCCGACCTCGTCCAGGAACACGCCCATGATGTTCAGCGTGTGGAAGAGCTCCTCAATGAACGCACTCTGGTAGGAGTACATCTTGCGGTTGATTCGATGACTCTTGTCTGGCAACTGGTCGTCGTCGCTTGTATCGTCGATTCTATCAACACGGCGACGGCAACATGCCGCTCTTTGTTTAATGCTCTCGGTCGACACCTCATTCTCCGCCGTCTCCGTGAGCTTCACGCAGCTCTCATCACCGGCTGAGCGTTCAAAAGATATGAGCCGTGTGAAGCTCTCGTACGCTACTTCCAGCCCCGTCCCGCTGATGTTAACTTGAACACCCCGGCCTTGATCAGTGCACGCGTTCGATCCTCCCAACGCCTCCGTAATGTCGCCGCGTAGAAACTGAATAAACGCGAAGAAGCATCTGAAGTCTGCGCTCGCCTCCGTAACAAGCTGAGACGCATCCGAATAGTACCCAGCGCCGATCAGCTTTCGTGCAGCCTCCTGGAACATCTCCTCTCGACTGCTATCAAAGTCTTGTGGACGCATCTTGACCAGCGCAGCAGCTGCGACGGCGGCATGGAAGGCGATGTCGCTTGTGAATTCCAATTTGTCGCTAAACGCCGCGACGCAACGCTGAAAAAAGACGGCTAGCTGCGTGGCATCTTCTACTGAAAGCGACCTCCACTTGGCTGCGTCTGAGTGTGTCGGAGCAATAATCCACGCGAGGAGTCGATCTACATCGCTGAGCTCATCGGGGAGCACACTGTGGTACGTTTCGAAGGCTACCATCGGGGCGTTAATGGTGACTTGGTGATGTATACGGCGCCACGCTTGTTGCCAAATCGACAGCGATGAGCCTAATGCCACCATGGCGGACCCATCCTGCTCCACCAGCGCCATCAGTCGGTCACCCTCCGTGCGGGTAACAGCCACCGCCACAACGTCCTCCAGTGACTCGTACTCAAGTGAGCCAAGCAGCAGCGGCGTGTCGTCAGAGTTGACCAAGATCATGCCTCCGGCTCCGCCTTTTGCTAGATTCACGAGCTTCCACAGAGAACGCAGCAGTCGTTAGCAACAGACCAGTCAAATGATCAACAAGCGTGTTCGTACTTTGTCTTGGAAAGCGCACCCGCCGCGACGAACTAACACCACAGCGCCATCGTACTCCACTCCATGAGCCCCACCGCAAGCTAGGGTATTAGATTCGGCGCCAATACTGCCAGCTGCGAGGCGCAGTTGCAATTGCGGCGGGTCGGATGGCAGGAATCCCCCGAAGGCGGCAGCTTCGCACGTGAACTGGTGGTCGGTGGCGCCTACAGATACGCGGCAGTCACCTTGGTATAGTGTCGACGGGGCGGCAGCCACACATGGGGCAGCTTGGAGAGCCCAGCAGACCCCTGCAGCGACCAGTAGCAGCGCGTGTTTCATACCCGCACTTGGTGAGCTCTGGGATACTGCCATTGATTCGCATCCACTCGTGGATCTTCTCCGAAAGGGCACAAGATGCTAAATCAGTATATTAAGTTTTGGTCAAACTTACCCAGTCAGGGTTATACACTGTACTTCAAAGTATACCGGATGTATACCGTCGGATGACATGGGTACAAAACTGAGCATTCCCAAAATACTGCAACATTGAAGAGCTCCGTTCTGGGCACCATGTATTTTTGTCAGTATGAGCCATCACAGACGCTATTCAACACCATCTCTCTTTGAGCGTGTGGCTGGCTGATTGTATCAGCGTTGCACTGAACGTGTTGGCGTTCCTGGAGTCTGTGTCGCGTGGCAACCTGCCTCTGCCCTCCAGTCCCGCTAGCTTCCAGCGCACAGCCACCACGATGGACGCACGAGATGAGGAGGATCTGACGATCCAGATCCCGCCACATGACGGCTCACAGACAGAGCGGACGCGCGGAACCTATGGTGGACGGCAGCGGTGGATATCGGGCGCGCCAACCGGTGGAAATGCCATCAGTGGCAATGGAGCCGACTCCAAGGCCTCAGCCATGGGCTCGCTCGTGTCCCCTCGTGGCCGAGGGCCTCCCAAGTCGGTGAAGGTGACGGCTCCGTCGGTGACGTCGTTCTTGTCGTCGATGGGTATTCTTGTGGGCGAGGAGACCCACATCGTGGACAAGGAAGTGAACGAAGTGGCCATCTTGCGCAGAGTATGGTGCTTTGTAGTTGTCATTGGAAACACAGTGTGTCTGACTGACTCTTTGTGTGTACACAGGAACACGATACCATCAAGAGCGCGAACGTGAAGAGAGAGACGGAGATTCGGAAGCTGGAGGAGGAGATCGAGACGCTCACGACGACACTTCACAGCCGCAAGAGCGACGGCGCGCAGCTGAAAAATCAAGCGTCAAGCATTGAAAACAAATCGGCGGTGCGTGTTGCTCTGGCAGTCATGATGTCACGAACGGCATCACTAATTATGGCGCGGCATGTTAGATGTACGAGTCAAAGCTAGATGAAGAACTATCAGATCGCGGTGTATACACTCACATGATCCAGCGTCTCACAAGTGAGGCACTCGCGTCGAAAAAGGCTACGCTAGAGCGAGAGAAACAGCTCCAAGCGCTTCAGCACGAGATGGCGAGTAACATGGCGGCGCTATTATCCGCTCGACAAGAAAAGACGGTCGCAGAAAGCGCGTACAAGAAGCTGTACCAGGAGTGGTGGGAAAAGAAGCAAGAAAACATCCACGCGCTAGACGATATGCAGCAGGCCGTGCAGCAAATGAAGCTCAAGTTTGATATCCTGGAGCAGCGCGAGGTCTCGCGGAAGAAACACGTGCAAGAAGCCATTGGCGAGATGAAGATGAAGGAGTCTCGGCGCTTACGCCACGAGTCTTGCGCTCAGATGAGTCACTTCTCGGAGATTCAAGAAGAAATCTCGGAGACTGACCTCAAGCTCATGGCAGTGGAGACCGAGTTCAAGAAGATCATTGAAGCCGCCGGTACAAACGACGTCGACAAGATCATTTCCAAGTTCGTTAGTCGTGATGAAACTCTGCGAGCGCTGAAAGAAGAGCACGCCGTCGCTGACGCTCGTATGCGGAAGCTTCGAGACAAGCACAAGCAGCTGAATGAGCAGCTCGGCCAACTGCGCGGCTCAGCGATCAACACGCGAACAATCTACCAAGAGATGGACCAAACCTCAGAGCGTCTAAAGGACATCGAAAAGGATGCGGCGACACTTTCCGAGCGGTTCAACCGCTCGAATGTCATGATGGACGCCTTCCGAGCGTGTATGCTCAAGTGTCTGACGAAGCTGAGCACGGTTCACGGATCTCTCGACTACGATGACCACCACGAGCTCAGCCGAGCAATGGAGACACCAACATCCGAGTTGCTCCACATGGTTGAGCAGAAGCTCAACCGAGTCCTTGATGTGATCAACCGAGAGAAGGCGGAGCGTGAACTCCACCGTACAGAGGCCTCGAGTACTGGAACTGGAGCATCTGGAGCTCCAGGAGTTATTGATCCAACCGACAAGCATGCCCACGGTGGAGCACGAGCACCAGCTCCATCAGAGAGCGAAGAGCATTTCATTCTGCGAATGTCGGCTCCCAATATGTCGACTTCGAACGTGCGCGTGCGGCCGAAGTCCCGCGCGAACGAAGGGGGTCGAGCACCGGCCATGTCGGTCGTGCTTCAGGAATCTGCCAAGCATAACGCCACAAGACGACCCCAGCTCACAAACGGAAGCGCTGGTAGTGGAGACGGTACAGGCAGCGGTGCTCAGGGCAACGATGACGCTGTGCCGGCAGATCACGTGGGCGATGACGACGTCGTGATCGACCGCACGATGCGCAAGAAGCTCGTGGGGCTGGTCGTGAACCGCGGCAAGCGAGGCAAGCGTGGAGGCCTGCAGACGCTACAGTCGCATTAGCTTAGGCCACACCATGTCCAGTAGGAAGTAGATCTCCTTCCGCAATCCTCGCCTCGTGTCTTGTAGCCTCATCATTCCGTCAGGCCATCGTGACGGATGATTGTCAGGCTTGGCTCGCGAATAGATGATTTTGATTGGCTGAACGAAATCTCAAAACGAGTAATGATTGGCAGAAATTCAACAATTACGGTAGTTGTGTTTTTGGGTGGTGACTGGCTTTCCCAACTTCACCTTCGGTTTCCTGCATCCCAAAAGCTCATTTTGGGGCGGAGTGGCCACGCAATCGCACGAGACGACGCGGCGATCTGCGCGTGTGGACGCTACATTCGAAGAACTCTGCAGCAGGCATTGCGTGGATCGTGTTCTCCACACCGAGGCTATTCGATTCGTGCGTCATCCATGCCCACAGCCGTCGTACAGCCAGAGGAACAGGGCTGTCAATGTGGCCACAGCCATGGCCACTCGCATGCCGGGAATGACGGTGACGACGCCAGCGACGCGCGTGAGCCGCCCACGAGCCTGGCACAGCAGCTATGGGTTCCATTTCGTCTCATCGTCTTGGTACGGCCTCGTAGCTCGTCCTAGTTTTGAAGTTGTGGTCGTCTGATCCCCTACCTTTGTCGTGTTTGCAGAATCCTATCCCGACCGCCGTCGTGTATGTCGTGTTTAACGTCGTTTTCATGGGCCTATGGTGAGTACAACACGCTACTTTGTATCATGGATGACGGGCATTGGAATTCTCACGTCTATGGGTCGAGTAGGCTGCTCGTGTCGCTCGTGGTGTACGCGCTGACCCTGCCGGGGCTGCTGCTGTTGATCGCATCCGGTATATTCTACGGGCTTCGCCTTGTCGCGCAGTACGTGAGCTTTCCAGGCCAGCTTTCACTCGTCGTTCGTGACGGAGAAGCCAATTTTGCGAAGCTCACGAAGCGGCGGCTCACGATGGCACTGGACGCGGCCATTGAGCTGGTGCAGGTCTTGGGCGACCGTGAGATCACCACGCAGCCAAATCCACACAAACGCCAGCGATGTCTGCAACGCTATGAGAACTTCAAGTTCACGGTCGAGACACTCGTTTTGCCGCTGCTCCACGCTCTCGAGCAGGTCGAAAAGGACCGTTTGCTGGGTCCCAACGGAGCCAAACTCCTGATGGCGCTGCAGGATCTGGTGACACTGCAGTCCGTGGAACTGGCCAAGTACTGTGCAGAGCTAATGAGTGCGTCGGCCAAGGAGTTTGAGCTGCGCCGCCAGCAGCTCTTTCTCACTCCTGTGAGTTCCATCGGAGGAGTGGTTCCGACGGTGTCTTCGCCCAAGAGCACGAGTGCCAGTGTGCAGCAGTGGACTCCAGGTCGACTTGTGGTTTCGCTTGAAGAGAAGACCCACCGAGTTCGCGAGCTCCTTTCGTTAATCGGCCCACCCGCTTCGGTTGCAAACGCCAAGAAGGACGCCACGTGGATCGCGCGTCAGCTCTGCCAACGCAAGTCCAACGACATTGACATCATCACTACCCTGGACCTCATCCGTGCCGACTTGGCCGTTCGATTCGTACGTTTGTTCTGCTGACCCATGGGGCTCTGACGGTAGAAAGGGACTGACTGACAATATGCTATATGTGTGGTTGCGGTAGCACGGTGAACAAGTCTGGATCGCCGGCCACAATGACCACATGATCGACGCCATGTTCATTCCGGCAGCCGGCGGTTTCTCCGTCGATAAGCCCGTGATGATCCTGTGCAATCCAAACGGCGGCCTCTACGAGTTCCACCATTTCCAAATGGACTGGATCAAGTTCTACACCGAGCTCGAATGCCACGTGCTTCTCTTCAACTACCGTGGGTACGGTCGCAACAAGGGTGTGCCGTCTCCGTGGGCACACAACCTGGATGCACTTGCGATCGTGGACTTTCTCAAGGGGCGCAAAGGCATCACGAAGATTGGCGTCCACGGCGAGTCCATTGGTGGTCTTGTGGCCACATTTTTGGCTCGGAGCAGCGACGCTGTGAGCGCTTTGATCGCGGATCGTACGTTTGCGAATCTACCAGCACTCGCTCAGCGGCTCGTCGCGTCCTGGGCAGGACGCGCAGTGACGTGGCTAACGTGGTGGGAGACAGATAATGCCGGCAATTTCTTGGCTGCGCGTTGTCCCAAGCTGCTCTGCTCCGATCCAAACGACGACATTATCTCCGACGGAGCCTCACTCAAGTCAGGCGTCGCTCTTCGTGTTGAGCTTGGCGACGAGGTGTTCGATCTGCCGCCGCCCCTCGCCCTCGATGAGATCGAGCCATCCAAAGATGACGACGGATTGGAAGGAGCCGTCCCGTCTTTTTTCGGCGGAATCCCATTCTTCTCGCAATGCACGGCGCTAGTAGCCGGTGAAAGGCGAGTTCGAAGACGCCGCAGTGATGCCGAGACTCGTCCACAGCCTGGATTGCCGCTGACGGATGCTATTGTACGCCGATTCAGTGAGGCGGCATTGTCCCTCGGACGGCGCGCGATGCAGTATGCCGATCGACGAGACGCAACGAGAACCGGAGCCAGCGATAATCACGTGGAAATTTCCGTTCATGACGCTGCCAGGACCTCGGATAGCTCTGATCAGGAGTCTTCGCCACGATTGACGTTTCCAGAAGAGCTGCTCGCGGTCGTTTGGATGCAGTTGGCTTCCTTGGACGGATACTGCGGACAGTGCTTCTTGCAAGCCGCCGAGAGCGGTGGATACGATCGCATCCGATCATGGACGGCGTCAATGCTCACGTGGGGTGGACAACTGCCGCCTTCAAAGCGAGACCAGCTCACACTCCAGCCTTTCGACCGTCAGGGACTGCCGATCCGTCCAGTGACGATCTTCCACGCTCACAGAGCTCTCCAACTTGTCGCTGAGCAGCACCCGGGCGCAAAGTTCGACCTGGATCTTGGCGTCGTGCTGCAGATGGTCGACTACATCATGGATACCCTTCAGCGCCGCTGGAAGAAAGAGGATGAAGCCGCTGCAAACGTCAAGATGCAGAAGCTGGAGTCGCATTTGGTGACAGAACGTCGGCCGGACTCGCTCGGACGGCTGCTCGTGCTTCACTGCGGCCACAATCGCCAGTTTGCAGACAACGAAAAGGCTGAGCTGCTTGACTTCCTGCGCAGTATCAACTTCCTCACGACAACAGCAACGACGGAGAGAAAGTAGACAATCTTTAGAAGGCGCCACTGATCCTCCAGAGGACGCGAGGGATGCACGATAGAACCTGTACCAATAGACCTTTGGAGGGCATTGACTGATGCTCCTATATTTTGCCACATTTGCATATTCACACCAAACCACCAACACCCTCCACTCACTCGAATGATGTTTTCACTACCAATCACCCAGCAGCGATTCCATGTCGCCCTCAAAACAAACCGGGCATGCTGCATCCGTCGCACACACTGAGTGGAACGCATGGCCACACGGCAGTAACGCGACTTCCATGCTGTGGTGGTCTATGAAACAAGTGAATAGTGGTAAGTTCACGCAGCAACACGCTCGTTGGAGCCATAAACGTACCGTCGGCGATCATGACGACTGGGAGATCGCATACTGCACAAGTCGCGTCGTGGAGCTGTACTTCGCCGCCCCAGTCACTGCTGCGGAACTCGAAGCTTCTCGTGACAGGTTGTGAGCTCGAGTTGGATAACATGGATTCCTCGAGCTTGGCTTGGGTGTTTCCAATGTCGGAATGTTCGTGTCTCATTTGCAGTAGCTCCGCCTCGTATTTGTTTTGCTTCGTCTGCCACTTTTCAAACTTGGCTTCGTCGAGTGGCGCCTTCAGCGCACCACACTCGAGCTCGAACACGGCCTGAAGTTGAGGCGCGAACGACACACTTTTTTTCATAGAGGCTTCTTTGTAAGCAGCCCACACGTGTGTGTCCACGGTCTCAAGCATCCGATTGACCTCTTCGAGTTGACGCTGGCTGAGCAAATGTGCCTCAACGATTGTCTGGTACATCGGCAACGGACTCGCAGCAAACAGTAGTGGAAAGCGAGATAGAAGCTGCATACCCTTGGCCGGCCCCACAGCGTTTAACAGAGTGTGAACGACAGTCGTGATGAGTTCATCGTCGCCTTTCTCAGCTGTGCTTTCGATCTGGGTCAGGATCTTGTTGATCAAGTGGCTTGCCACGTCATCCGTGAGTTGAGCGCTTCGCGTGAGCAGCTCCTCCAAGATCAAAAGCTCCTTTTTCGACATGATGACGTGGACCAACTGGTTGAGTTGCTGCCTGCCGTGGTCGTCAAGTGCGGAGAGCGAGGAAGCGAGGAGAGACTGGAATGTGAGCTCCAGCATCCCGCGATGGACGTGGTTCTTCACACAAATCTCCCAGGCCTTCAACGAGTCGTACTTGAACACATCCGGTTGCCGCAACAGGGAGCAAACCCACATGATGGCATCGTCATGCCTTCGATCTTTGTTCTCGAAGGCCATCGCAATCACCTTCGATCCTCCGAAGCAAAGCTCTACACATCGATCGACAATACCTGGATGCTGGCATACGACGTGTGGATGTTCTGCGAGCAGTCGAACCAAATAGCGGAAATACTTGGCTGTCTGGGGCACGTTTTCTGGCTTGAGCAGCGCTTGAATTGAAACGGATGAGCTGGACTGGGCACCAAACAGGCATCGTTCGATGTTCCACGGTGTGATCAACGGGAACTTGGAGACGCACAGATCGATCGCTTCGTCTGGGTATTTCTTCAGCAGCAAGTCTAGTACGTGCAGCAGCAAGCAGATCGACTCCATATCCTTGAGACACTCGAGCGCCTTAGCAATTTGCTTTTCCACGATCCAGTTCACGACATCATCACATGTGCTCGACATGTTCGAGCTCGACACGACTTGGTCGAGCACAGCGTTCAGCACATTGCCCATCTGCCGCTTGTTGCACACTTCGGCAGCCAGCTCCGTGTTCACGTAGATGCCGTATCGCTTGACAAAGTCGTCTGCCTCCTTCACTGACCACGACGACCCACTCGTCGAAGCTGAGTTGGCAGCTCGAATCTCCAAGATGATGCCCATCTCAAACGCGTACGGTCTGATCTTTCCGCCAGCGGAAATGTCGTCCGGACCAGCAGGTCGCACATGCAGTGCCGCTGTTCCGCACGCGGAAATTGCGAAGTACGTAGACACCATCGTGCGCACCAACGTCCAATCGCTTCGTGTCAGCGGAAGCCCGTCTCCGTCGATTAGGGCCTCGCCTCTCGCAAATCCTTGAGGCTTCGAGCCATTCTTGTTGGCTATTTCTTTCTGCTTGGCAGCCGTCGGACTTCGCGAGAATTGCTCCTCGGGTTTTGCACGAGGGTCGAAGCACATCAGCCACTGACGAATCGCCTTCTGCGCCTGCGTGAGATCGCCTTCCAAAAGATACATGTTCGCGAGGCACGCACACACTCGTGTAATACCAGCAGCAGGCCACAGTCGTCGCGTCAGACTTGCAGTCTTCTCTGCAGTTTTTGCGGCCGCGTTCAACTCGGACAGGAGATCGCTGACTTCTCGTTTCAGGATCGAATCGAGTTCTGGAGATGTTGCTAGCTGGCCGCTGACGAGACACCTGCGCTGGAAATCGCAACTAGGACCGCCACCGATATAGCGCTGCAATGCCCGTTGTGCAGATCGTTCCGGATCAGGAGACAGCGAGCTTCTTCTTGTCAGCACCTGGATACGTCGGGTTGCTGCTTGTGATCCTGTGTCTTCTGACGTTGGGGCTGCCAGCGGTAGCGGTGGGATGTCCAGCATTAAGCTCTCGGCGCTCTTGCTCTTCCGCATGGGCGATCTCTTGCTTGAGATCGCCAAAGGAACTTCACTCGCCTTTTGCTGATCAAGAGGAGGTTTTCTCGTGTTCCACGGCGACGGCGGTCTACTTCTCTTCTCTTCATCATCCGCACTCGCGTTTGGCAGACTCAATTGCTTGTCGAGCGGCAGATTCGAAGTATACTTGAGCTTTGAGTCCCAGATATCCATCGAAATAGCTTCCAGAAGCACTTCGGTATCGGCACTCATATCCGCATCACCAGTAGACGACATTGCGATGCGGAGAACTGCACATTCGTGGGCATCGTCGTCGAGGGCCTCGCTCAACCTTTTCTGGAACTTGTACTCGATTGGATCAAGGATGACTGCATCATTCGCGTCGGGTAGATCGCCGAAGATGCTCATGGCGTTGCCGCGGCCCGTGTAATTCACATTCGTGGCAGTGTCCATCAGGTTGGAGATCATGTTGGCACCAGGGATATACGTCGTGATGGCTTTCGCGGCTGCACCAGTGTTGTTCAGCGTCCCTCGTAGCGTCGGCAGTATGTTGTTCATAGCACCGTCATTCTCGGCCTTGGACACTTCAAACTTGCGCACTTCTTCCAGGATATCTTCCATCCACGATTCACGGTAATCGTCACGTACAATCGGCTCGCTCGTAGGCAGCTCTTTGATGTCAGTCATTCTCGCTTCGAGCGTCGAGCCATCCGGAGCGTAGATATTGCGACGATACGACAACGGCGAAGGTCGCAGATCGAGGTAGTCGGCCGGCTTCGGGACAGAAGAACTGCCATTGTTGGTGTGGGTTCCTGGGGCTTCCAGGGCAGTCGTGGGACCAGAGGTCTGGGATTGTGACGCCTGGCCTTGTTGTTGCGGCCGCTGTTTGAAGATGACTTGAAGAGGTGCTGCACCCGATGCGTTGAGATCCGGAGCACGATGCCGCTCATCCAGCTCTTTTGCGTTTTCGTACAGCACTTTCAGATCGACAGTCACTTTCTTTGTCGTCTCATCTTGCGTGTTCTCCACCAGTTTGGCCCACTGCGTATTCAATGCGTCGATCACGGCGAGCTCATTCATCTGGTACGAAATCGCCATTTCCGCTGCCTTCCTCACATCGTCTCCAGCGTACAAATCGAGAAACTGGCGCGCGGAGCAAGACTGGACGACCGATACTTTGGGTCCATCACCGTGCAGAACCAACAAAACCGATTCGTTGAGCACCTAGCGAAGACAAGCACAAGTCAATATCCGAGACTATGATCGTGTACGACTCGCACTCTTACCTTGAGGTCATGGATCGTGCCCAAGTCGAGATGCCACTCGACGATTTCAACAGCAATTGGGTCCAGGAAGAAGACAACACTCGATCCAGTGTTCCAACTCACAAGAAGCGATCTCTCCGTGGTCTCCTCGGGCTCGTACGGGTCGTGGATGAATTGGAACAGCGCCATCTTGTTGATCGTGAGGTCGCGCGACTGGATCACGTCGTCTGTGCGGCACTCCGGGCTCTGTAGAAACGTTGACGGGTTTTTCCCGAGCGAGAATTTCAACGTCGCCGACACTGTGCCTGTCTGCGGATCTGCAACCCACACGCGTCGGCCTGGACGTGCGGAGAACACTTTGACATTCGTCTTCTTTGCAACTTCGCTCTCATCTGCGGCACTGGTGAAGAAGCAGGCGCCGAAGTTTCCTTGGCGTGGCTTCGTGCCGATCTGAACGGCGCTTCCATCGGCGGACGTCAAATTCAGCAGCAGCACGCGTACTTGGGACGACACCATCAGAATGTCTGCCCGGCCGTACTTGGTCATATCCAACTGGCACGACACACGATAATCGGTAAAAGTCAACACACGTTTCCAGTCCGACTACTTCGTGCTGTTCGTACCTGTACGATACCGGTCTCTTCCTTGAGCAGCAATTCCGTGTCTGCCTTACCGAAGAACGCCGACATACCGGCGCGCAGCGTCGTCAGCGCGACCATGCCGCCGTTACATGCCGAGTACAGCTTCATGCCGAGCTTATCCCACAGGAAACACGTCACAGGGAAGCCCTACAACAGCATCAATTCGATACATAACATCAAACTCCCCGTATCATGGACTCTGGGACCGGATTTTCAAGTCGCTCACCGCGTGGAAGTCGTGCGTGAACTCGGGTCTCTCGCCGATCTTGTTGTAGTCCGTAAGTTGGTGGCCGTACACGACACCGCCAATGGTTCCGACCACAAGCCGCTTCTGCACGGGGCAGATACTGAGGCACGACACGCTGGTGCGGTCGCCGTTGGCGGTGCTGGGCGGCGCGATGGTCTTGACGAGATGATACTTGACCGGGAACGAGCGCTTGGCCTCTAGACTCGCATCCGAGCGGTTGCCCGACGTCACGTAGAGATACACGCTACCGTTATTCGCTCTAATACACAACATCCTCAGTCTCCATAATCCCGTTGTGGATCTTTCGGGCTGTACGAATCGCCGGAAGCACGTACCCGCAAGCAAGGAAGTTGTCGGACGCGTGCACGCATGTGAACTTGACCTTCTTGCTCTGCGTTCCCAGCGAGAGCTCCTTGTAGTGGAGAAGCGGTCGGCTTCGAAACGTGGTCGTCGACGCCGCTGCTGCGTTCTCATCTCCCGTGGCGTCCATGGTAGTGAAAACCCAGGGATCAGTGGGTTGGACAACGCTCTATCGATTGCGCTGCTTCGCTTCGCGCGTGGAGGTCTGCTTGGCGCGTCCAGGCCGCGTGCATGCAGCGTCTCGGCGAGGCGAATGGCGTGCCGCGGGAGTCGTTCGAGGGCTTCAAGGGCGAATGCATCTTTGGAATCCTCTGATTTCCAGTACACGTCGTAAAAAGGAAGAAGGTGATCAAAAGTGGATATGTTTCATGGTTTAGGCAGCTGATGTAGACCACACTAAATTGGCGTTCTGGGATGTTATCAGAACACGGTGCGAACGTGATGTCCTAGGCTGTGTTGTGTGACAGGCGCTGGGCTGGGTCTGGGCTTCTGTGGAAAGCTCAATTCACGCTCATAGCGACAGTGAGTCATTTCCACGGGGCGTCGGAGAGACAGACAACGGGCGTTGGCGCGTGCTGTGAGAGATCGCGCTCGGAGAGAAGGTCGCGCAGAGACTCGAGACATCGAAGCACACGTGTGTGACGAGAGAGCGACGTGGGATTCATACCAACAGAATCGAATTCCTTCGAGCACGAGTCGATCTTTGGCGGCGTTTGACGAGCACGTCAGAACTACTCCAGATAAGACGCCGACGACGAGTGAGCGGCGAATGATGCGCACGGATTTGATGCCATTGCGCGTGCGCAAGGATGTTAACGAGGTGCGTGGCGGACTTGGTGGTGGGAGCGGTGAGGTGTCAGTATGGATCGTGACGTTTCCTGATTGGATTGGCATGTTGTAGTTGCACAAGGCCAAGTACACGTGCAGCCACACGCGCACGCGCGTGGATTTCCCCGATGGAGTCGATAACATGCTGCGCCTGATCTTCTACATCTCGGTCGTTGACCAAGCCGGGCCGTTCGCGAATGGGGACTTCACATTCCACGTTCAGATCCCGAAAACGTACCCGTTCCAACGTGAGTGACATGAGGTTCCAAGTCGGCTTGTATATTGCATGGGTGCTAACCTTTGCTCGATGTCGTTTTCCACGTCAACAGCCCCAGAGGTGACCTGTACAACAAGGTAAGCTTTTGCATGAATGGTGGCTTGTAGGAAACCAGTGTTAACGTCGTCATCTATTGCCTGAAACACAGGATATGGCACCCGAATGTGGATGCTGCGACGGGCCGTGTGATGATCGCGATTCTCGGCAAGGACTGGCGACCCGTGCTCAGCATCAACACTGTTCTTCTCGGCCTGCAGGTAAGCCTGTGTTCTGGGTGGGGTTTACTCACCTAGTCGAAGCTCATCCGAACCACGTTTGATCCCCCTCCACAGCTGATCTTCTTGGAACCGGGAATCGACTACGTCATGAACAGCCTCGCAGCCGACCAATTGCAGCGAGACCCGATGCAATTTCGCCGACAAGTACGTTTCCTCAATCGCCCAAAGTCGTGTGTCGCTTCGTTTTGACCCATGATGATGTCGTTTATAGGCCCAGCAGATCCTGATAGGCGGCTCGTTTTACGGCTTCGACTTCCCCGCGCATCCTCGTGTTCTTGAAAAGCAACGTGAAGAAATGGTGCGGATGAAGCTCAAGCGATCACACGACGACCGCAACCGCGACAGTGACCACCACCGACACCCGTTGTCCGAGGTCTCCGTGGATGACAACTCCCGCCTGGCGGACGTGTTTCCATTGGAGAAGCACGCCATCATGTGGAAACGCAAGCGTCTGAATTGAAGACCCCAGCGCACTCCCCAACTTCGCTTTAGCCTCGTGTAGCCTCCGTGTGTCGTGACTCTCCTTCCGCGCTTCTGCATATTTAATTGAAAACATCCGTGGAGTCTCCATGACCATTTTGCTCGCATTTTCGTTTCCAACTTGGAAATGAAATGCAGCTTGGAAATTCCAAGCTGCATTTACCTCCATTACGTGATATCACCATCTACAGGATTGGAGCTCTTCGATTCAATTGCACTGTGGCTCCGAAAATGAATGGAACGCCAATGACGGAAGGCGTCGCGCGCGAATCGCTGGCCCTGCACAAGCTCCAGAAGGACATCCAGTCCGTGGACGATGTCGCCAAGGCGCTAAAGGAGGAGATTGTGCTCTTCCAGCGCACGATGTACAAGAACCACAGCCAGCACCGCCGGGCCGCATTCTACAAGCACATGCAAGAGGTGCGTGGTTGCAAGGCGTGGCGACATGCTTGGGAGCAATATATTAACCACATTATGGCTGTGTGTTTGCGTACCGTAGGTCAAGCGTTCACTTAAAGATGTCGCTGTGCGTGACGTTGTGTCCATGTTTGGCGACGTCACGGAGGTGCTCCAGCAGCTCCAACTGGGACCCAACGAGCACCACATCTCGTGGAAAGCACTGGCAGGCGATTTGAAGACCAAGATTGATGCAGTGCTGCGACGGCTCGCAGCGTTTGCATCAGATGCAGCCCAGGTAGTCCGCCCTCGATTGAGTTGCCACCCAATGCCTCGGTTTGTTGACCTTTTACTCTGGCTGCAGGTCATCATTGCCGCACAGAAGGCGTACAAGGGTCTGTCCGCACAGTTTGCCATGACCTATTTCATGCCGTTCGCCCTTACGACCAACAGTATCCTCAGTCGCCTGACGCTGCTGTTCAAGACACTGCTCATTCGTACAATTGAAGCTCACGGTGGCGTGACGCTGCTGTACTTGAACGAAGTCACCAAGTCGAACCCACTGCGAGCGCGCGTCACAGCCGTCCAACTGAGCGGTTACCGTATTGCAGCAGAAGCCATCGAGATTGCAAATGCATGAGTACATTAAAATCACAGCCAAGTAGAGTTCTTGCGACAGGTTCTCGTCGTCTGAATGCCGTTTGAAACAGAGTGACCGCGTACAGCAGACGCTACTGTCGTTAGGTAGCACGCAAAATCTTCTACATACTTGGCGCAGGAGATGCATATGCCGCAGGACTTGCGTATGCAGACGATGGCGGGCTTGGATAACCGGCCGGAAGATCAAAAACGCCCTGCAGTGCACCACAGGTCAGATTCACCGATGTGATACCGACGCAGTGAGGAGCGACCCGATCAGGAGGCGTACCTGTGTGCTGAGATCGAGGGCGCGCGTCGTCATGTCCTCATCCAATTCCGCTTGCGTGCCCATATCACGGGTGGTTGGTGCTGTACAGCAAACGCCACAAAACTCGATGAGCTCGTGCCGAAGAGTGACGTCGGGGAAAACTACCACACACCTTGGCAAGTACACGCCTTCTTCGACAATCCGCACCGACCACACTTGAAATTCGCAGGAACGAGCGGACAAACGTGGCCTTTCTTGGGTTCTCCACACTACAGAATACCCAACACACATCAGGACATGCGCGCGCGTTCATGTTAGGAGTGCAATTGAGGTTACCTTGCTGCAGCGGTAGTTGCCGCGGTTGCGGTTCTTTCCGCCTGGGTCGTTGCTCGGATCGTACGCACCCATCGGATCCATACCGTACGAGTGCATGTCTTGAAGCTGGCCCATGTAGTTGCCGTGCGGGTCGCCAGGACTCGTCATACCCAAAGGGTTCATGCCGAAGTTAACCATGTCCATGTCGGACACTGATTCACACCCACAGTAATCCATTCATCGTCAAAATCTACAACGCCAAGAAGCGAATATAAGTAGCTCGCACTCATATACGTACTGGTCGCATCGATGTGGAGGTTGGGGTTCATGGTCGTGAGCTGCTCTCAGGCCGACACTGACACCTCGCCGTCTCTTCTTGCGAATCAACTCGCCGTCGCGGAAACATGGGCATCGAATTTTACGTGAACCACACCATAAATCCCTTGTATCATGGAACTAATCCTATTTTGAATTTGAACGAGGGACATAGTCCTCTGAAAAAGGGACAGTTCGCCCACCTTGCTCTCCTTTCCTTTTGCTGCGAGCGGGGAAACCTCATTGGAAGCGTCGTTAATTACGGTCGACGTGGGTTGAATAGCTCTCTGTAACATGAGCTTTTCCTTCGGCGCGAGCAGCACGGGTGGCAGCGGAGCTGCGCCAAGCACGGGCGGGGGCTTCTCCTTCGGAACCCCGGCAACGGGCGCTTCTTCTGCGGCGAAGCCAGCGAGCGGCGGCTTCTCATTTGGCGCCACTCCATCCCCTTCCACAGTAGCTGCGGCGCCGGCGTCGGGCGGATTCGCCTTTGGCGCCACGCCTGCGGCATCCACTGGAGGTGCTGCACCAGCGTCGGGCGGGTTCTCCTTTGGTGCGGCCAGCACTGCCGCCGCACCGAAGCCAGCGGGTTCCGGATTCTCGTTTGGTGCACCTGCAGCCTCGGCTACCGACAGTGCGACTCCTGCTGCTGGATCCAGTGGCAGTAGCTTCGGCTTCGGCGGCGGCGCAAGTGGAAGTTCGGCTCCGTCCGCCTCGTTCAACTTTGGTGGAGCTAAGGCTACGGATGCCTCTGCGACTGCCGCTCCATCTACGGCTGCGCCTACCGGTGGATTCTCGCTGTCATCTGGAACGACAACGGCTCCGGCGAGTGGCTTCAGCCTCGGTGGTGGTGCTTCCTCATCTACCGCTACTGGATCGAGTAGCGGATTTTCCTTCAAGCCTCCATCGCCAAAGAAGACGGCGCAGCCTGCAAGTGGCTTCAGTTTTGGGACTCCCGCATCTGCAGAGAAGAAGACCGACGACTCCGCAGCAAAGTCCACTCCGGGCTTCTCGCTTACTCCCGCCCCAGCCGCTGCCAGTGAGAGCAAGGCACCTGCGTCGAGCGGTTTCTCATTTGGCGCGAAGCCGACTGAAGCTGCCGAGAGCAAGTCGGATGCTCCATCGACAGGAGGCGGATTCGCTTTTGGAGGCACATCAGCCAGTGCCTCGACGGCCGCTGGTACTTCCACGGCGACAACCACAACAACGGATAGCGCATCAACGTCGGTACTTTCGGCTACACCAACGCCGGCTGAACAGCCTCCTGCAGATTACTTGGGCAAGACCATCGAAGAGATCATCAACATGTGGAGCGAGCAACTGGAGCGAAACGCCGACACTTTCACCACAGAAGCCGTGAAGGGTATGTACTATGATGTATTGTTCTAGCTGATCCTGTCTCTGTTGTACTGATTGTGCCATGTTTGTTGCAGTGAGTCAGTGGGATGGCGAGCTCATGGACAGCCAGAAGCAGCTTGGTGAACTCGCTAGCGACGTCCGCCGTATCCAGGTCGCGCAGAAGGAGCTCGACACTAACTTGGACACGATCTTCGCATACCAAATGGAGCTGAAGTCGACCCTTGAGGTGCGTTTTGGTGTCCCTTTCGGTAGTCGTTCATTTGATGAGAATGTCGGAATTGACGATCTCTTTATGTTTCGTAGCAACTCGAGAACAGCGTCGACAAGATGTACGAAGCACAGGACCAAATGCCCGTCGCTGCTGATATCGAACGCGAGCAGATGCTCCAGATGTCGGTTGATGTCGATGACCAGCTCAACTCGATGATGACGACGCTCAAGGAAACGGTCGAGAAGCTCAACAAGGCGCAGAACGATGTGGTCGACGACAGCAACCCAGTCGTGCAGATCATGAGGGTTCTAAACGTCCATCACAACTCACTCCAGTGGATCGAGGGCAACGCCGGCCGCATCAACCAGGAGATCTCGCAGCTCTCACGAAAGTTGCAAGACTCTTCCATCTAGTCTAGCCTTTCTTCCTCCGCAGCCCACAAACGCAAAACATGAAACACCCGATGTGGTAATAGCTGCCTGTCCTCCTGCGTACCGCCTTAACTTCTCGTTCTCAGCTGACGATTGTGGACGAGTCGCACCATGAGACGCACAGGAACTCGGCTGGCATGCAAAGCAATCAATCCGCTGAGCCATTTGCGGCTCGAGTTACCCATGGACATGGCGGCGGTGGCAACACACATGGGTTCAAACTATTTTTCAGGATCCAGTAAACCGCTAAAATGAAGTGTGTGACTCAATTTTAAACTTGAAACGAGAGGTCTGGTGTACGAGTGGCCTGTCTAATCTAGATTATTTGGCGTATTTTCCACCCAAACTATTTGGTGCTCGATTGACACAGACGAGCTCTGTAATCGGGTGGCTACGGTCCACACTCCAGAGCGATCTGCTGTCACATCGAAGAGTCCCCCAGTCAGCAAATTGAGGCAGATGTCCAGAATTCTTCACTATATCCAGAAGATTCACAATTTGGGTGGATATATCCAAGTGGTTTTTGAATTTTCTCAGCCAGTCAGTAACCCCAACCTGTGTGGGAGAGACGGAAAATCCACAAAGTGGTTTTTGAAATCATTACATAACCGTGAGGGCCGTGCGCGAAAAAAGGCCGCCGCGAGTGACAACAAAAGTCGGGGGAAAGAATGGCGTGCCGTCTCGGTCGGTTCCAGGAACTGTGCACCAGGAGCTGCTCGTCAAGAGGCTGCACAAGTCAGCTCGACCACAGGCATAGATAGGGACGCGGGACCTGACACCAAGTCCGCATCCGAGTCGCGCGCGCTCTCTCTGATTGTCTGCTCCCACCGGAAGGATCGGACACAGACAGATTCGCGCCGCCGCCTCCATTGACACTCGGTCTTGTTCTTCTCATTGTCGCTGTCTCTGTGTCACGTGACTTGGGACAACTCGAGAAGCAGCCACGAAGCGCATTAAGAAGCACTTGCCCCAACGCGCATCGGCGTCGGTACCGACAGCGGAGTTGGGTCCCATGGACTACCGAGACCCCAGCATCGTGCGCTCGGCGCGGCTCTTCGGCGGCGAACTCGGTGTGAAAGGCCTGCTGCGCATTGTCGTGGACCGACCGGTGTACCGCGCCGGCGATCTTGTGACTGGCCGAATCTACGTGACCGTGCGCGAGCCCATTCGCAGCGACAGTGAGTACCCATTTGTTGCGACTACAACATGACACCTTGTTCTAACGATTGTGATGTGCTTGTGGCGAAATCAGCGTTGTCATGCTCGATCGTCGGTGAAGAGATCGCGCAATGGATGCAAGCTGGCGATCACCATTCCCAGTACCATGAATTCCTCAAGCAAGAGGTGCGTTTGAAGCTAAGGCTGTGCTGTTCGCGGGAATCTAATCGAGCATCATCATTTGCGAATGAACAGATCATGACCAACGTGCTGCCCGATCCGTACATGCCGGGCGAGTATATGTACCCTTTCGAGTATCTACTTGCTGACGATCTACCAGGCGTGCTCGACGCTGACGGACTTTTCGGCACCGTCGATAGTCTCCATGCAACCATCAAGTACACGCTTAAGGCGCGGATCCGAGTGGAAGGAAGATTCGTGACCGACCTGGAAGCTCAGTTTAGCTTGATCGTTCGAGCCAAGGAGCAGCTTCCAAGTCGGACATCGGCCGTCGAACGCACAATTTCGAAAAAAATCCGAGCACTCAACATGGTGAATCGAGGCACCTGCCACGTAGCGGCAGCTATGCCGAAGAATATCTTTACGATCGGCGAGACGGCTCGTGTGGACTGCTTCGTCAACAACCACACATCGAGTGTGAGTGTTCGGCAGGTCAAATGCAGGCTCTACCAGGACGTGACGCTGAAGCTTCCATCGGGTGTGACGCGGAAATGTACGCGATTACTTTCCCAAGTGAAATGCCCGGGTCCACGGTCTGGGGATCTGCTTGAACGGCCGATGCAGATCGCAATCGCTGGGAAGGTCAGGTATCCTACCACTGTAGGCCATTTCCTGAGCTGCGAGTATCGTATTGGCATCGAGTGTGATCTGCTTTGGCGGACGGGCCTTTCAGTAGATTTTCCGATCATCATCGTCGCCGGTGACACGGGTCATCCAAGTGTGAATACGGCAAACTCCTTCAGTCCTCCATCCTCCATCCCCAGGCCGAGTATCGCCAACCATCGGCATGGCAGCAACGCGCAAGGCCCTCCAAGCATGCACCAACGTCCACCCAGCATGGCGTATCAAAACCAATCAGCTCACGTCTATCGGCCATCTCAAGATCCGCATCGAGCGAGTTTCGCGTGATGAAAGCACTGGACAGCAGTGCAAGGGTTGGCGGTATCGACTAGCGGTACTCTCGAGCCACAAGCGAATGCAGACAAGCTCAAAGTCCGTAGTATGTAATAGGTAGGAATGACGAAGAGGATGCAATGTGGTGGTAAAGCATGGGAGATTGATAAGTTCTCTGAGCCTGGCAGCTTGTTGGCGCTGTATTGTTCTCGTGGAGAGTTCTTCGGCTGTCATCCATGCTCAGAAGCAGTAGGCTACATCGCGTCAGTGTGTGCCAAGATTGTACTGTAAGAGATATTGGCTCAGGATCGAGGCATGGTGCCCACAAATACAATGCAGCACGTGTCATCGACTTGGTGCGCATGCTCGAAGAACCATCCCATGAGAGCACCAAAAATTGCTGAAAGAAATGTACAGTACTGTAAAGGCATTTCACAGCCACACACGACGCTCCCGGAGCATGAGGCCTTGAATCAAGCGAACATATCATCAGCCATGATTAGCAAGCGCCTCATCGTCGGAGAGCTTCGTCCACCGTGGATCTCTTCGTGGTTGGGAGTCAGTCAGTTGCGACTCGGCAACCGATAAAGGCGTCAAAGTCACAGTCACTTGCACGGGTGGACCGTATCAAATGGTCTCGTCATGCGCCGCCGCAGAACGCGGACAAGAGCTCTTGAAGGCGTCTCCATTGTGAGATGGCGATTCGCCATGACGGCACGATGGGCTCGGTCATTACTGCTAGGTTCTGTCCATGATGTTGGGTGCTGCTTTGGATTCTCGCGAAGGATTTGTGTTGCTGACGTGAGTCAGCTAAGCATCGTTAAGTTCGAAGAGTTCTCTCACTAAGTTCGCGTTAGTGAGCTGAACGCATCGTGGAAAACCGTCGATCTGACTCCTTGGGTCCATGCCATACCTTTATATCAATACATCAAATTCTCCTTTGTGCATGAAGACGAAAACTTTACTGCATTAGGGGTATCAAAGGCCTATGTTCATGTTTTCTGGCTCTTCCGCACGAGATCCTTGACATCAAGGACAATGACGATCCAACGCTGCACTGACTCCCGGCCGAACGCAAATTGCCTGCAAGTTCACCAGCCAAAGATCCACACGTTTGTGTGGGTCGATGATCGATCGTCCAGTTGTGTCCCTCTACCGTACTTGCGTACCTTTCAGGGTTGCACTTCCTCGGTGCATAGTTCGAACAGTGGTGAAACGAGGGAAATTGTGCAGAAGCCAAACTCACAGTCACCGTCACGCGGAAGAGTCAAGCGTCATATGGCGGTGCGCACCAGCCAGAAACAGAATCAAGTCTCGTCTGTTTGTTGGCGGCAAGGCGTGGTCACCACGGTGGTGTGCTCCCCATACAACGGCCAAGACAACGCCACAACGAAAAGGGGGGGGTCTGTCTCTCCCAACAAGACCGTCGGGTAGCCCAGCAGGCAGCAACGAACCAGCAGGCGCGTGTGCTCTCTGGTCACAAACACACACACAAAGTCTGTCGTTCATTCTTCCTTCTGCCGGCTCCCTCTCGAGTTCATTCTGCAGTCGGATCCCCAACGCGTTGATCACTAGCTTCCAACGAAAACTAGTTCTTCCTCGCGTACTCTTCGCCAACAAAAAGCAGCATCACCACCAACAAAAAACCCACCAACATCACCAACATGAAGACGGCTATGTGGATGCTCGCGGCGCTCGCGGCATGCATCGCCTCGAACGTGAACGCCGACGGCGTGTGCTACGACCCGGACCACGGCACCGGCAAGAACGAGGCGTCTGTGCGCGCTGATCTGGCCGCGATCAAGGCCAAGGGCTTCTCGCACGTGCGTACGTACATCAGCAGCCTCGGTGGTCTCGACATGGCGGCCATCGTCGCAAACTCGGGCCTGCGCTCGGCGCTCGGCGTGCCATACCCGGACGGTGACTACAACACCCACATCACGTACGCGACTGAAGCCTCGAAGAAGTACGGTACCGTCGACTACATCTTCGTCGGTAACGAGAACCTCGCGGACAAGGGCTCCGTGCCTCAGACGATGTTCGACGCGATCGCCGATGTGCGTCGCAAGGCGCCGGGCGTCAAGGTCGGCACTGTGCAGCGCACGGCCGAGTTCGTCAAGCAGCCAGCTCGCTTTGCCGAGCTCGTGCAGGCGTGTGACTTTGTCGGTGTGAACATCCACCCATGGTTCACGGGCGGCCTCAACGGTAACAACGCTATTGAGCAGACCAAGTCGCAGTGGAACGCTGCGATCAACAGCGGCATCCCAGGTATCGGCGGTAAGCTCATCCTGGGTGAGACTGGTTGGCCATCGGGGCCATCGGACGGCGGCTACGCTGGTAACAAGGGCACGCCAGACAGTGCTAAGGCCTATTATGCGGCGTACAAGTCGTGGTCGTCGTTCCTGTCGGACAGCAAGAAGTTCTACTTCCAGTACTTCGACACGCCGTACAAGGGAGGAGGCTACGAGAGCTTCTTCGGTATCGTGACGTACGACAACAAGGACAAGTTCGGTGCCGGTGGCAACCCAGCGCCAGCCCCAACGCCAGCTCCTACGCCTGTGCCAACGACCCCAGCCCCTACCACCCCTGCCCCGACCACGCCAGCTCCTACGACGCCAGCGCCAACCACCGTGGAGCCAGCTCTGAACGGAACGTCGAGCTCGGGCTCGTCCTCGGTGGACGCGGAGACCCTGCTCAAGAGCTCTTCGGGCTCGGCGGAGACTGGTGTCACGGGCTCGGCTGCCTCGGACTCGACGACCGAGTCGACCGCGGAGAACGAGGCCGGCGTCCTTGACGGCACGAGCACCGGCACCAAGACGACCGGCACGTCGACGGACTCGACCGATGCCACCGGCACGGATTCCACCGGCGGTAACACTGACGGCGGCTCTACCGAGGCTAACGTCAAGGGGGCAGCTGAGGGTGGCTCGATCGCTGGTGTCCTCGTCGTTGCTGCCTTCGGTGTTGCTGCCGTCGGTGCCGCGTTCGCGTTCATCTGGAAGGCTCGCCAGAAGGCTTTGGAGCTGGATGAGACCGAGAACAAGAGCTTCGACAGCCGTCTGTCGATGACGCCAGGCGGTGCGTGCGCTCTGTAAGTCTAAGTGCGGAGGGACAAGTAGCAGTCCGTCCGACGTGGTTGAAGCGTCTTCGCATGGATGGATCTGCCTACAAACTCCCGTTCGACAACGTGATTTAGTGATAGCAGCTCCAATTTTGAAGAAGAGGCGTCCAGTTTTGTGTGAAGATGAAGATCAAGGTGTGCTCTTGCATTTCGTGTGCGTCGGTCGCGTGTGTATTCAGCCTTTTTGCCGACAGAGGCGTCCGTGTGTGGGGATAGAGACCGTAGCGTGTTGTCGATGGGCGGTGCGATCGAATACAGCTACTCCCACCTCATTCCGGGGGGCTTCTGTCCACAAGGAGTCTAATTCGTCTTCCTAATCGCGCGGGTGAAGATGTTTTTGAGAAGAGCGACGCCTGCATCTCTCGTCGTCTCCAGCATGGAGTAGATAGGCTGTTGTAACTAGATTATGGTGTTCATGTATGGAAATCTTCTTTCTTGCTCTGTTTCCTATCGCTCTCTACGTACTGGCCACACTTGGAGGTGGCACTTCCGTGGAGGCCACCGTCCCTGGTGGTGTCACGGGCGTTGCCTCGAGCACTTGCTGTGGGTGGGCGATGCCTCCCGTCGCTCCTGCAGAGTGCGTGATATCTGTCGACTTCTTCTTGACTGCGAGTGCGCCGATGGTCTTGGCGGCCATGATCCCGGCACGGAAGCGACGACGGGCGTTGTAGCGTTTCATCTCGGCAGTGAAGTGCGGCAGCGCCTGGTCGCTCACGCTGTGGACGTCCGAGATCCACGGGTGGTCGAGCACCTGCTGGGCCGAAAACCGCTTCTTCGGGTCCACGACCAGAAGCCGTGAGATGAGATCCTTGGCTGGTGCCGAGACGCTGTCCCAGTAGGGCGATGGGAAGTCGAAGATGCCCGACTTGATGGAGGCAAACAAAGCAGCGTTGTTTTCGTCGTAGAACGGAGGGAAACCGCACAGCAGAATGTACGCGATCACGCCGAGACTCCACAGATCCACTTCCTGGCCGTACGGCTTGCCCTCGAGGATCTCCGGGGCCACGTACCCTGGTGTACCACATGCAGTCTGCATGAGCGAGTCGCCTTTGATGAGCTTGGCCAGACCAAAGTCTGCGATCTTGATCTCTGCGGCCTCCTCCGGCGACTGGTACAACAGGTTCTCAGGCTTGAGGTCGCGATGGGCGATGCCCTTGTCGTGGCAGTAGAGAAGCGCTGCGGAGAGCTTCTTGACCACGGCGCTGGCCTCCTTTTCAGAGTACTTCTCCTTCTCAACGATGCGATCGAAGAGCTCGCCGCCGCTCATTTCTTCCATGACCATGTAAAAAGTCTTTTGGCAGTCAAATACCTCCTTGAGCTGCACAATGTTGGCGTGGTGGACGAGCTGCAGGACTTCGACTTCGACTCGCAGAGCTTCCTCGTCCTCCGCTGTCAAACTCGCCTTGTCGATGCACTTGACTGCCCACCGTGAGCTGTCGGCCTTGCTGATCGCACTCTTCACGGTCGCAAAACTTCCACTGCAGCAAAAGATGATCAATATTCAAGTCAGTTTGAGAAGGCAGAATGCGTGGAGAGAGCTGTGGGAGGCTACGTACGTTCCGAGGGTCTTGCCCAGCTTGTAGTACTTGCTGCATTCATCCTTCTTGTAGAAGTCGGTCACCTTCTTGATGATCACGGACATCTCGCTCTCTCACGTTGTGTCTGTCTCGCTCGCGTGACTTGTGGTCCTACAACTCTTGAAGGCGTGTGGCGCCAAGAATGAAGTGATGCGTGGGAGGTCTGCAACTACCCTTCCAGCCCCACAGCCCAAAGTGGCGACCCAATGAAACCCAAGAAGGGAATCAAATATAGCCCCTTTCTCAAAGCCATGCCATGGAGTCTCTATTTATGTATTTGGATGTGGGGAAAGGATGCATTCCCTTTGGAGCAGTGTCACAGACTGCATCCATGCTGTGGAAGTTTCCCTGAGCTTTTCTGAGGAAGGTTTTTGAACGAGGATTTCTATGAGTTTAGCAAGGGCATCTGAATTGTAGTGGCGACTAGTATGGTCGAGACGACTTGCGAGCCTTCTTGAGACCTGCCGCGTCGTGGGCTCGGCGGGTTTCAGTCGCAGCCGCTGGCGTAGCCGCAGAAGATGGACTGGATGCGACTGGCAGGCTCCATCGGCACAAACGCGCGTCTTCGCCACCCGTGAACAGAGTGAGCTGTTCTGGGTCATAGTAGGCCGTGCGGACACAAGCCTTGTGGCCACCCGTGAATGATCCCTCGTGGCGCAGCTGAGCATTGCCGCCGCCAATGTTGAGCACGTTCATCGTGCCGTTGTGGTCGCCCGCGAGCAAGAACAGCTCCGTCGACTGCTGATCGTACACGCAGTCGATTAAATAGTCTGTCGGCACGCCGTTCTTCGCACAGTCGCCACGGAGCGTCTCGTAGTGGTGAATGCGCTCAGCTGTCCAGAGGTTCCACAGGTCGAGCGTTTCCGTGCCCGTGAGGCAGTAAATGTGCTCGGCGTTTGGACCGAAAAAGCCGATCTTGGACACGGCGCTTTCCACGTTGATGATGGATTCAAGGGCGTCATCTTCGTTCGGGACGCGGCAGTCGAAGAAGCAAACGACACCATCCTCCGATGCGGTCACGACATACGACGGGTTGGTTGGGTGGAAGCGCACACGCGTGATTGGATCGATGTGGCTTTCACCGTACGAGCCCAGTCGCTTCTGGCTACGGATGTCGAAGAAGTGCGCCTTTTCGTTCGTGCCGGTGAGTAGGAGCGAGTCGCCGCAGCCGACCGAAAGACTCCAGACTTCCTGGCCGACAGGGATCGTCATAGTCGGTGCACGCGTCCGCAGGTCCCAGAACTTGACGGTCTTGTCACTCGAGCAAGTCGCGATGTTCCATGGAGTCACTTGCGATGTCCAGATCTCGTTGACCGTGTCGCCATGGGCAGCAAACTAGCAACCAATGCACAAGAAAGCATTCAAATCAGCTGAAAGGCGTCCAACAGCGGAGCTGCTAGACGGAAAACGCACGTCAAATTCGAGGCCAAGCGTCTCGCGATTCCGTAGCTGGACCTTGAAATCCGACAGAGCAATCGCCAGAGGACCCTTCTGAGCAGTAGGCTGGCTATCATTATCAAGAGAACACACACAGACGCGCATGAGACCACCTAGCCTCCAGCCTCCACTCTCCATTCATGAAGTAGGTCTCACCAGTCGAGCACGTATTCGTAGTCGTAGTCGTCCGAAGGGTTCACCGCAAGGTTTCCGGCCTCGCCGAAGTTGGTCACAGCGGTCTGCCCAAGCGACAGACCAGCGTTCAGAGCGGCGCGCATCGTGCTGGAGCTGGTGTCGTGCGGAGTGGATTGTGATGCGGGCTTGCCAACTAATGGAGCTCCTCGATGCCATTGGTTCCTGGTGAGGCAATCTGAGTCTGAATCCAATACGCTAAATGAGTACACTGAGGAGGGTGTAGCCATCTTCCATCATGACGTTTTATCATTGATATGATTGGTTGAAAATAAATATATTTATTTATGGCCAATCAATAGAGGTTATGCAAGACCAAGAGAACAGGAAAATGACGCACGGCGTGGTGATCGGCGGTGGTCTATCGGGCCTCGCGGCGGCGTTGATGCTCCAACGCAGCGGGTTCTCCGATGTGACTGTGCTTGAGAAGAGAGTGAGCCACACTCGCGACAACCAGATTCTACTAAGCCACCTTGGCGCCTGTCGACTGCGTCAACTTGGCGTGTACAAGGCGTGGCAAAAGACCTTCGAGTACCGTGACGGCGCGCACAGTGAAGGAGCCGTGACAAGAGGAGATGGCATCGAGAAACTCGTTCGTCAGATGAAGGAGGCTGGCCGCTTGCCAGCGGATGCGCCAGAGGACCACGTCCGATCCAAATTTGACTCCTCGACCGAAGAGGTCATTCGGATCTGCAAAGAACTCGGTTTGGAGGTCGAAGCCGGCACGGGCATCGTCACTTCTTTCGAGAATGCGACACCAGAAATGGTGGTAGAAATGCAACAGCGGGGACTGGGGATCGAGAATGTCAAGATCAAGGAGCTGGAGCAGACGATGGTGAAGTTGTGCAACGACCGCGGTGTTAAGATTGTGTACGACTGTGGCGACGTGAAGCTGGTGATCTCCTCTGACAAGGGCTCAGTCGAAGAAGTTCGAACTAGCAAAGGTGTCAGTACCGTTTTGCCAAGTCTCGTTGTCGACAGCGAAGGAGCTCGTCGATCGATTGCGAAGCAGCAGCTGAGTCTACGAGAAGTGCGATCGACCAAAACTCAGTGGTTTGTGATGTTCGAAGTCGAGAAGTACTACGGACCAGTGACATACACCGTTATCAACGCACGTGATAACGAGTACTCATCCGCACGACTTCGCCACTTCCTCGTTGCCAACTTCCAGACCCAAAAGCACTCTTTGTGTGCCGTGCAGCTACCTCCTCAGTTCGTCGGGGCCCTGGACGACGACTACAATGGGCAAATGCTCAAGAAGTACTGCCATAAGCATCTCACATTGCTCACAGAAAAGCACGGGCTCGACAAGCCTCCAGAAAACTTCAAGATCGCGTGGCAGCCCTTCGAATGCCGCGAAACCTACCTCGCTTCGCCTAGTTTCGGAGACAACGTCGTCGTTATCGGAGACGCAGCCCGTTCAGGCACTTTCCTGAGCGGTACGGGCTACAATCTCGCACTGGTGAGCGACCTCAATGCCGTGGAGACACTAACAGCTGCTGTTATCAGCACGGGGCGAGCTACAGTGGATCAAGTGGCTGAAGTCGGTGCTTCCATCGAGCACACCAGCAAACTTTTTCACGAGCTCAACCTCGAGAGGTACTATTGAGTTAAAACTCATTTTCATCCAATAGAAATGCATCATTCTCAAATTGTTTACTTTGATTGGCTTATTTTATCCCATCAAAATATCCCAATTCAGTATATTTCTGAGAAACGCCGTGGTGTCCAAGGACCAGAAAGGGTAACGAGGAAAAAGCAAGATGACTCCGGCGAGGTACGCGGGCTTTATGGCGCTCCTGTGCATCTCATGAAGCGTACAGGACATTGAATCACTCACCCGTATGCTGCTCTATAGGACGCTGGGCATCACGCCGCCGCTGTCGCTCGCGGGGCCGACTGAGGACGACGTCAAGCTCCAGAAAAGCCTGGAGGAAACACTTGTGTACGTGGTGGTGGCCATGCAACGGGGGCTATGAACCTGAAGAGCTCACGAGGTGGTCGTAAACGTAGCTCATGCAAGGTCTATGAGACCAAGGAAGAGATCAAGCTGCGCGAGGCCGTCCAGGACAAGCTGCTGGGCGTGCTACAGGAGTACGCCGTCCACGAGGGCTGCTTGGCCGGCATGACCGAGGACGTCGCGGCCACGAGACTCATCCAACTGAAGACGTTTGGCTCGTTCCGCCTAGGCGTGCACCATCCAGACGCTGACATCGACACGTACGTTTGGAATTATCGACTGGCTCAGTGTGGTGACGAGGGAGCTGACGTGTTGGCTGGTGTCCTGTATTCAGGTTGTGTGTTGCTCCGCGCCACTGCACGAGAATGAGCTTCTTCCAGAAAGTGCCCATTCTTCTTGAGGCGACTGCGGGTGTAAAGCATCTCCAAGTGATTGCCGATGCGTGCGTATTCTTGATTTTTTGTGAGGAGGCCGACGCACTGCTTAACTATTGCGTGCGGTGACAGGTTCGTGCCGGTGATCAAGATGAAGATGGACGGCATCCCCGTGGATTTGCTCTTCGCGTCGCTGAATATGCCCACGGTTCCAAAGGACGTCGATGTACTTGACGACAGCCTTCTCCGGACTCTGGATGAGCCGTCGGTAAGTGTGGCTGTGACCGTGAAGGCGGATGCGGCTTTGCCTTTCTAACAAACCACATCGTGGTGTGTGCAGGTCCGGAGTCTCAATGGCGTTCGAGTGACAGAGCGCATTCTACAGCTCGTGCCGAACCAAGAGCGGTTTCGAACGACTCTCGTCGCTGTGAAGCAGTGGGCACGGGTAGTCACGTTGTTGTTTTGACTCGTACGTGTGGGCTCTGGATTCACACTCTTATTGTCTGATTAGATCCGCGGCATCTACTCGAACGTGCTAGGTTTCCTCGGTGGAGTGAACTGGGCGATTCTCGTGGCTCGCATCTGCCAGCTCTACCCGAACGCTCTGCCAGCGACATTGCTCGCCAAGTTTTTCCGCATCTACCACATGTGGGCGTGGCCGAACCCGATCCTTCTCGATGCAGTGGTGACACCCACGTCCATGAACTTCCCGGCGAGTTGTTGGTCTATTCTTCGATGATCTTATGGCTCTGCTCAAAACCTTTCCTGTCCATGACTTGCAGGTGTGGAATCCGATGGCGAATCCTCGCGATAGAACGCATCTCATGCCGATCATCACACCAGCGTACCCGTCGATGAACTCATCATACAACATCATCCCGTCGACGCTTCGGATATTGAAGGTAGAGTTTGGCAAGGGCGTCACGCGAACGCTAGACATCGAGACCAAGGTAGAGAGCGCTCCAAGCTTGCTTTTTATGTTGACTGGTGCGCTAATGTTGGTATTGTGTTGGTTTTGTGAAAACAGAAAGCTGCGTGGGGCTCTCTGTTCGCGAAGCCTGTCTTCTTTGAAAGGTCCCTACCAACTCTGCGTGTTACTCTCCTTCTTCTCTGACGCCGTTTGAAGCCTTGTAGAGTGTGGCTGTTGTTTCTCAATCTGACATTTTCTTTGCTGTGGTCCAGAATGAAACATTTCCTGCGAGTGCAGATCACAGCCAGAGATGCAGACGGATTTTCGAGATGGTTTGGGTGGGTGGAGTCGCGACTCCGATACCTCTTGCAGCGGTAAGTCGTCGTCCATGTGTGCAGGTTATGTATGAGTTAGTCCTCACAGTGAACGTTGCCTAGACTGGAGAAAGTGCCACACATGAAAGTGCATCCGTTTGCGCGCTTCTACGACGTGCCTGGAGACACTCCGACTTGTTGGCTCTTCATCGGTCTCAGCTTCCACATCCCCAAGTCCGCGCTCGCAAATGAGGCCAGTTTCGAGCTCGATCTTACCGACGCAGTTCGTGACTTCGCCCTCTACGTCGACCAGTGGGATCAGCGACGCGGTGGTATGGATCTGCTGATTGATCATCTGCAGCATGCTGACATTCCCGAATGGGTTGTTGAGTCCACCGACGGATCCCCCAAGGCGTCGAGCCGAGCCACGAAGTCGAAGCAGCCCCGCACAAGATCGGACAAAGTAGTTGATGGAGAATTCGTGCGGCTCGAGCCACCGAAGAAGTCGAAGAGCTCAGACATTGCGGTGGATAGCGAGAGGAAGAGCGATTGAGTTTGAGGTACGTTTGATGCAGAGTATAGACTCCGATTGGAGGCTAGCGAAGGTGCTGCGCGGTGTATGTGCCAGTCTCTCCAAGAGTCTTTGGCTCAGAGGTTGACAATCGGTCTTCCGCTTCGATAGATCTAGCTGCTGACAGAGCGTGGCATAAACAGCGAGGATTGAATCGTGCCAGTGTACTCACAAATACAAAATGGTCCCCATACCAATCACCAAGCTGGTGCTCGTGATTGTTGTCTACGATAGGGACACCAGGCGACTTGTACTCGCTTATTCGTGGGTGAAGTTGGCCTTGCGCTTGCCAACAAAAGCAGCCATGCCCTCCTTCTGGTCCTTGGTCGCGAACGAGCTCCAGAAGAGACGGCTCTCGTACTTGAGACCTTCCTGGAGCGTCTGCTCGTACGACGCGTTCACGGCCTCCTTGGCCATCTTGACCACTGGCTGCGAGAACGACGCGATCTTCGCGGCAGTCTTGATAGCCTCCTCGATGAGCTGGTCCGCCGGCACGACGCGCGCCACGAGACCATCACGCTCAGCCTGGTGGGCGTCGATCATGTTGCCAGTGAGGATCATCTCCATGGCCTTGGACTTGCCGACAGCGCGGATCAGACGCTGGGTGCCACCGCAGCCTGGGATGGTGCCGAGGGTGATCTCTGGTTGACCGAACTTGGCCTTGTCACCAGCAATGATGAAGTCACAGAGCATGGCAAGCTCGCAACCACCGCCAAGAGCGTAGCCGTTAACAGCGGCAATGACCTGTGAGGAGAATGCCTCGTCAGTGGCTGTCTGACAAGGTCCTCAGCAACAGTTTAACAACTTACAGGCTTCGAGACCTTGGCGATATCACCCCAGTTGGCGAACATGTTGGACTTGTAAGCCTCCACGAAGGTCTTGTTGGCCATCTCCTTGATGTCCGCACCGGCTGCAATCAACGTGCATGTAGACGTCAGTAAAATACTCACTTATCATCATCAACATAGAGATTCCGTACCGGCAAAGGCCTTTTCGCTGCCTGTGACGACGATCGCACCGATGTTCTCATCGGCATCAAACGCATGCGCCGCGCCGTTGAGCTCCTCAATCAGAGGGCTACAGAGCGCGTTCAACGCCTATCGTACATCACGCAACGAATGCTCAGCTTCCAGACCCCAATTCGAGCCATCTCATCCACACAGCAGTGCGCACCTTCGGGCGGTTGAGCGTAATCAGCGCGACGTTGCCGCGCACCTCGGTGAGGATGTGCTCGTACTCGGCTGCAAGTCAACCAAACACGTCGTCAGCTTGCCCATTCTCGGATAATAGATCTCCTGGAAGACGGATCTGAAGCTGCTCGAGCGAGTGGATCTGCTCGCAGTTCCAGCCTAATAAAGAGGCAGAATCCAACGCACCTTTGGCAGCGAAGGAGCGCGTCAGAGGCGTGTGCAGGCGCGTGGAGTTGCGGAGGGCGAACATGGTGCGTGAGAGGAAGATCGGCGTGTTTCGTCGGGAAATTCGCGAGTGGCCTCTTGCCGTCAGCCGCCTGTCCTGTTGATGCCCACGTCGACTCGCTGCTGACGAGAATGATACACAGGCACGGGGCAGTGTTCCTAAACCCATTTTGATTGGCTGAAAAAGAGCTTTCCAACTTGAAGCTTCAACTTGAACCGTCCTGAAAATCCTCAACCCCGAAAACGTGAACCGGTTCACTTTTTCGGGTTGAGTGAACCGTGTGGGGGGGGTACAGTGTAACCCGTTTGAACCGACGGTAGACCATCATTCTCTTTCGCAATCTTGGCGCGGAAACGTCGGGGAAAATGAGAAATCGAAGCATGGTGTCGTATTGATGGCGATACTTCTCTAGCTTTGGGCGATACATTGATACTCGAAGAAGAACATGAAGGATGCGAAGTCAGGAGATGAGCGCGTGGAAGTGGCGGCAGTGCCTGCGCTGTCCTTGATCGCGACGGGCGTGATGACGCGGACGCGAGAACGCGCGAGGCAGGAACTGCAGCAGCGAGAATCCCACGCGCGGCCGACGCCTCCACGCAGACAGCAGGCCGTAGAGGTCGCTGGAGAGACCTGTGATGATGCGGATGCCGCGTTCCTGCTGTCGCCGCTGTATGCTGCCGAGTCCACGGTACGCGAATTGCAGCAACGCCCGCCAGTCAGCTTCACTGTCCAGAATGCCGCTAGTTCGACGGCAACTGGCAAGGAAGACGAGGTCAGTCGTGGAGAGCAGACTCGTATAGCTGTTCTTCTTGCTGCTAAGGCGACACCGCCGACCCAGAGCAAGCGCCAGAGCTGGTTCTCGCCCGTCCACGTGCCGCTGACGCATCGCAAGCTCGTCGAGTCGCCACGGATTTTCGACGGCGTGACGCCGTCCAAGCCACTAGCTGCGAAGCTGGCCAGCGGGTCGCAGAATCAAGCAGGACCTTCGACCCCACGAAGTCTTGTGCCGCGTGTGGCTTTGCTACTGTCAGGCACCAACCAGGGCAACCGGAAGCAACGACGAACCGTGGACAGGTTGGTAACTATCGTGTGGGCCTTGGTAGGACACAAATCCACCTACTGATCGTGATTTCTCTGTACGCAGGCAATTCTTGGATGCGTTGAGAGCTCAAAACCGCGAGCTGTACGACCGAATTGTGGCGCGTTTCAAGGAGATCCGACGGGTGCAACACGTGGCAAACGCGACTCGCTTTTCCATGGCGACGGACACCAAGCAAGCTGAAGCACCGGGTGAAGACGAGATGCTGTCAGGGATTACGAGCGTGGAAGACGCCGTGTTGTTTTTCTTGCATGAAAAGCACAAGCATGACATTCTCTACTTCAAGCGTCGGCCAGATGCGCACGTCAGCGCGCGGGCTCCAGAAAGCGGCCAATTATCTCTTTCTGTGTCATTCGGCGCGACCGCCAAGTTGGACGCTACCTCCAGATACATGCCGTACGACCTCGAGCGTGTACAGGCATCTCCAGAACCAGGATCAGGCGACTTCTTCATCATGTCGTCGACGGCGCTAGTGCATCACGCGAACAACAACAACGACGAGTTTGTCGGTGAATCGATTCCCATCGCGCAGTGGATCATGGAAAGCAAGATGTTTTCCTTGCTTTTGGCTGGCATCCCGCTCTTCCAAAAGTTTCTGGTGCGCAAGGTGTTCGTGTGGTGGTCGATGGAGACACGCCACCTGATTTTCAAGGACATGAAGAAACGAATGAGTCGATCGCTTCCACTCGGCAGGAAATCGTTCGCGCGTCCGATGTTGGCATCGTTCCAAGCACTTCGGCGTGTTCAGCAAGTCCAAGCACTTACACTCCCGACGAAGCAGCTCACCTCCATCAGTCTGATTGCTCTCCAAGAGCACCACCGTGAGCGACTTTCAGAAGCTGAGACTAAGCTTATCGACGCGAAGGAGGAGCTGCTTCAGATCTTTGATTCGATGGTCCACGATATCCAGCTCAACACGGATCCTTCGACACAGTTGGATGATCTTTACAGTGTGGAATCGCGTGAGATTCACATCTTCAATCCAAAGTGGAAGTCGGCACCGATCAAGGCTTTGCGACGGCGAAAAGAGTCACTGGCGTGGCAGATTGAGACGGCGAAGCTCGACTTGTCGCTTCTTCCCAAGTATGTACGGTTGATGGAGTACATGTTCACCGAGAGCGTGTACCTCATGCTTTTGGGCTGCGTTCAGCACCTCACCTGCGAGCTTCGAGTCGAAGAGAGCTACGGCACCATCAGTGCAGCTGTGGCCATCGTGAAGGACGACTTGGTGCTCTCGCCGTCAGTTGTGGAAATGAAGAACGTTGTTCTTGAAGGCATCGCTCGACTCATCCGACTCGCCGGAAATTTTCACTTCACGAAGAATGCTGTGACTTGGAGTACCAACCGAGGTACGGGATCTCTTGTGGCGATATCCTCAGCGTTCGCGTCAGATGCCATCGCCTCGCAGTTTGACCTCCAAGAGGTCCTCCGCGAAGATCTCGAATTCAAGGAACTTTCGACAAAGCTGATTGAAGTGGTGTCAAGCTGTTTCGATGAAGCTGCTCATCAAATGAAGGCGTTCGAGTCACTCAAGCCAATATATGCAGCTGTTCAATCGGTCAGCCGCACTGGCACCGTGCGCAACCTGAAAGGCTCTTCGAACACTCTCTATGGGGATGTCGTTGTTGAACTGCCGAGTGTTGTTGGGGTATCTGGGAGCGAACTTGCCCGCTACCTACGAAGTCTCTCCCATCGACTTGCAGTACTCGATCGATCTCAGCACGCGTGCCAAAAAATCCAATCCAGCTGGAAAGTTGGCTTCTTGGAAATCCAGTGCCGTCGCTCAGTAACCGAGATTCTGGATCTTATCAGCCAAGAGCGCGAAATGCTCCATCAGCATGTTTTCCAGTTGGCCGCAGACGGAACGAACGACTGCCTGACTGCAATTCAAAAGGCGTCGTTGGTGTTTGAAGATCGCCCTCAACTCATCGAATACTTCTGTGAGCAACTAAAGCAAGTCAAGGCGCTCAAGGACCACGAAAAACAGCTTCATCAAGACATCCGAAATGTTGACGAGGTCGTGCGAGCGCTGAGACGCTATGCTCCAACTCTACTCACAGAGAGCTCCGTCCAGTACAATTTGCTGCACACGATGTACGCCAAGTACGGGATACTGACGCAGGCGCACGACAAGTTTGTAGGCAAAATGTTGCCCAACATCACCCAGCAAGTCAGCACTGCTTTACAGCGGTACACCGTACGTTGTCAGCGGTTGATCAGGATCTACGAAGAACATTCATCTATCGCCACAGAGGAAGAGTTGGAGAAGAACGTGGGCATGTTCCAAGACATTACCAAGGAGATTCGGTCCATCGAGAACGCTACGCGCCTCTATCAAGACTACCAAAGGATGGTCGGGATGAAGGTGATGGAGATCACAATGCTGGCCGAGGCGAGGGGGCGGTGGGACGAGGTGCAAGATCTCGTTACTTTCACGATTCAATGGAAGTCTGCGACGAAGATCATGGAGAGCGGAATCTTCAACGATCAGCCGTGGAGAATCCACCATGAGAGAGTGAGTGCGTTTTTAGCTCGCGTCCAGGTCATGCAGCAAGAACGAACGAAAACGTTCGCGAGTGCACTTCTCGAACGATTGAAGTGTTCTATAGCAGACTACCAACGCCGGCTCGAGCTCGTGATCGAAATGGCGGAGCCGTATGTCAAGGCACATCATTGGCAGCAAATCCTCGCACTTCTGGAAATTGTGAACTACGTCTCGGCATCTGGAGTTGTTCTCTCGGATGGCTCCACCCTCACGCTCGGATTTCTTCAGACTCGGTCGTTGTGGAAGTTTGAAGGCCACATTCGCGAGATTTCTCTCAAGGCCCGTCATGATGCCGTCACGGAGAGTAAAATGGAAGATATGAAGCGGCGTCTGAACGCTACTGTACTTCCGATCATCAAGCTTGAAGAGTCCTACGAGCTTGAAGCCACCGGAACCCTTCACATTCTAGCCCAGTTTGAAAGTGATTTGGTCACAGTTCAAACACTGGCGCAGCTCGCGTCGTCTGCCCAACTATCCGCCAATCTGGCCCAGTGGGCTGAAGAGATCAGCAACTACCAAGATATTTTGGATACGTGGGTCGCCGTCCAAGCGGACTGGAAGAGACTGGCTCTCATCTTTGGCCACCACGACGTTCAGCAGATTGTTGTCGACGCCACCTACGAATTTCAAGCCCTTGAACGGAAGTGGCGCACGATGATGGCAGCAGTGAGAGGTGCATCACTTCTGACAGTGTGTCTACGCGACGTGATGACTCGAGGGTTCCTGCACACCTGCTCGGTAACCTTCGAGAAGCTGTGGAAAGAGCTCGGGAGCTATCTGTGGGAAAAGCGCCATTTCTTCCCACGGTTGCATTTCGTGTCCGACCGGGACTTGCTACACATCATAGCATCCTCGAAGTTTCCTGCTCGACTTTGCCGACTCATTTCAAAGTGCTTTAGAGAAATCCATTGTCTGCGGATCGTGCGGGTCGACACAGCTAATCGACAGAAGCACGGGAGTTTTGGATCGAAACTTCCAAGGCTGGGTCGAGCAGATGAAGGCGAGAGTTGTGAGAAGCCTCTTGACGAAGACAAGGCTGTCCAACTTTTCGACATCGAAGGCATCGTCGGAAAATCCTCGATCGAAGAGCTACCAATCAACCCCCTCCGCGTGACGTCCAGTCCAGAGATCTGGATGAAAGACTTGAGCAACCGTATCGGCGAATCGGTCAAAGAAACCGTGTGTCTGGCTATGGATGGGCCTCTGGCAGGGGCGTACGAGAACCATTTTGAAGACCTCGAGCGGTCCCAACCCATAGTATGCGAAGCCGATGCGAGCGATTCATCATCCTCGCGCGTTGGTATACGGTATTCCAGTCTATCAAGATCCTGGATGGCTCTGCCACTGCATCTCATCGTGTTGTGCTTGAATGTTATGCTCACGAATGAGCTGACTGCTCTCGTATTCATCGACCGCGGGGCTGAAGAGTGGGGCGCCTTTTGGGACGGTTATGAAACGAAAAAGGGGCATCTCACGGCATTCATCCGTCGCCGAGACATCACGAAACGCGAGCGCCTCGTTGCATCAAGCGTGCTCGTGGTTCTGCTCAATAAGTGTAATGGCATCGAAGACCTCTACCGCGAAGAAACTGTGGCAACTGCCTCGTCAAGTGTGGCATTGACAGCTCACAATCACCACGACACAACGGCGATTCACTACAACTACGCGAACGGCTCCTCATTTGCGTGGACGAAGATGATGCGGTTCTACTACGAGCCTTTCGACAAGAAATGTGTCATCCACCAGAGTGTCAAGACCTACGAGTTTGGCAGTTCCTTCTTAGGTGGATACACTTGCCCGGTCCTCTCACCACTGTGCGATAGAGTGATTCTGGCGCTGAATCTCGCTGTCTCACTTGAAGTCGGCGCCATCATTCATTCACCAACAAGCGCGCAAAGTGTGGGCAAGCAAACGCTCTTGAAGGAGCTGGCAACCTCAGTCGGGTACGAACTCGTGCCCTTCGAGTGCTCTATGGCGGTTGGGTACAGTCAATTCAATCGGATGCTACTCGGGGCCCTGCAGTGCGAGGCGTGTTGGGTAGTCCTCCACGGCTTGGAGTGTCGAGCCGAGATGAGCTCGATCCGTTTTGTGGCACGCGAAATTGGCCGCCTACGGGACGTGATTCATGGAGGTCAAGATGTCTACACCATTGATGGAGTCTCCGTGAGTGTCTCGAGCTCAAGAATCGGCATTTTCGTGTCGGCATCCCTTGATCTCCACCACAACACCGCCCACCGTGAGCTCATGCTCCGTCTTTCACACGCGTTCATGCCTGTGGCGTGCCACCCACCAGACATCGCTCGAATAGGCGAGGTCATCTTTGCGGCGGCCGGGATGAAAGAAGGCAGAGAATTGAGTCGAAAGCTGGTCTCGCTGTGTGAGCTTCTGAAGCACAGCCCGATTCGCAGTCTTAGCACGCCAGTGAGTCTACGACAGCTCATTCTCATCATCGAGGGTACGGCTGCGAGGCACGTCTCGAACGTTTGGAAGTCGGAAGAAAAATGTCTGATATTGGCGCTTTGGGATGAAGTCGGTGGAAACATTGTTCCTGATCAGCGTGTCCTCGTCATTAAGACCGTGCGCACAATGTTCCCCGTGGCTGAAAAGCTTCAGCTCAGCCCGCTCGGAATGCTGGCCACACGTACGATGGCAGAAGACACCGACAAGAAGCAGCAAAATTCGGGTCAATCTGCGGTGGATGATGATCTTGCCTATGACAGCGATGAAGAGGAGAAGCGTCAAGATCTTCTCCAGTTCAGAGACGAAGCCCGCCACGCTGTCGAAGCATTGAAACAAATGGTCCCGACTGACCAGTATGTTCGCAAGGTGATCGACTTCTTCCAGGTCTCGAATCGAAATTTGTTAACAGTCTTAGTTGGCCAAAGCGGCTCGGGGAAGACAACGGCACTCGATGTTCTCCACTACGTCACCACTCACCGCCAAATGGTGCCGTCTGCTCTTTCGACGGAAGGCATCCCGTCGTCGGTAAATCCACCAGACAACCATTCCAAGACAGTGCGCCTGTTTCCATCGGCCTACGCGATGGAGGATATCTACGGCCAGGTACGAGGATTGAATTTTCATGGCACTTGCAACCCCAAGGCTTACGATCTCACAATGATAGTTTAACGACGACGCGACATGGACCGACGGCTTCTTGACGAGATTCATCAAGAACAATTGCGAAGACTCCAATCATATTCGCACAGCATCAAGCACATCAGCAAGTCCTGCTCGTTCTCGGCATCGACTGCAGTCACCGTGGCTTGTGCTAGATGGCCTCGCCGACCCGTCGGTACTGGAGCCACTGAAAGACTTCGCTGCAAGCAACCCGGCCGACGCCAAAGCCTTACAACTCCCCAATGGCGACCAGCTCCATTGCGAAAACACGATGGTTCGCATCTTTTGCGAAATCTCCAATCTCCAAGAATGGTCTCCAGAGACAGTCACTCGCTGCGGTGTGGTGTTCTTCCCGACAGATCTCGTCCCGTACACGATGCTGATTAAGAGCTGGGCTCGACGGCATGCAGCGACGAAACCGAAGCACGCTCCACTCTCCAATCGAATGGCAAAGATGGCTCGCTCCATGCTGCCAACGCTACTTGATGTTTGCAAGCGCCATGTGAAAACTACGATTGAGATGCTGGTGCCTCATCTTGTCGGTAACTTCTTGTTGCTGCTCGGGTGGTTCATCGACCAAATGCCGCCGGATGCTGTTTCGTCCGATGAGGAGCGTGAAGATGTCGACGCGAAGATTGTGGTGATCTATGCTGCGATGATGACCCTTGGCCTGTGTATCCCGGAAAGAGGCCGTGCCGAGTTTCACACTGCCGCTGCCGCTCTCGTGCCGGAAATCACCAGTCTACTCGGGCCGGATTTGTTCACGACAGGAGGGAGGACAATTTACGATGTGAGTCTCAAGTTTGACAACGAAAACTTGCAGCTCGGGATCTTCGAAGCGCCCATACCACTTCTTGCTGACGGATACACGTCGTGGCATCGGAATGGTATGCGCCGCAAGTCAACATTTCGCCGTATGAGCAACAGCTACAACAATCGCGGTGGCGATCTCGTGGGACTCGGAAATTCTCCTACTTTCTTCATCCCGACACCCAGACTTCTCGCGTATCGAGACTGGATGACGACGATGCTGATGGCTAAACTGAGTGTTATGGTCGTGGGAGCAAGCGCAATCGGGAAGACTCGACTTCTCGAGGATACGCTGACGGAGCTGATCCAGTCAGAGCGTTTCGACAACAAGTGCCTCCAGATCAACGGATCCGTTCGTGGAGAAGACATCCTCAGTAGCGTCGAGAGCGGGCTTCCGCGAAAAATGCGAAGTGTGTACTGCCCAGGAGCGGGAAGAAGAGGACTGGTTGTTGCCATCGAGAACCTCAACTTGGAGACTGAGGTACGACTACAACAACTTTTACATCCGGATGCAAAGACTAACCGTCAAATGCAGCGTCGTTTGCCTACAGGTCTCGTGGTTCGACCTTGCAGCGAGATGATCCGGCAGATATGCGATGCGAAAGGATGCTTCGTGAAGGCCACAAAGGAGTTTGTCGAGTTCCGTGACGTGGCGCTGGCTTGCTCTTTTTCAGCGTTGGCGAACGGCCCCCGGCTTTCAGCTCGACTTCTGCGCCATTTCCACGTCATATGGATGACAGATCCTACGCACGACGTGTTCCGAACGATACTGGCGACTTTTCCGGAGCAAGTTGTAGCCCGTCTCCCTCAAACCGCGCATGTTCGAGCGTCTGATGTCGCCCGTATATGTCGCTTTCCCATCGAAATTTTCCACTCCCTCAAGAAGCGGTTGAAGCCGACACGAGACGCGCCACACTTGCTGCTCAGTCTCAGCGACGTGCTGCGCTGCTTCAGTCGATTCATGAACGTGTCAGTCAAGTCGACGGAGAGCTTCGACGACCTCGAGATCTACGCTGTATCCACCACGTATCAACTGTACCGAAGTCGGATGATGAACAACGTCGAACTGAGCAAGCTTCAATCCATCTGCATATCGGTGGCCAAGAAGATCGGGTGCTCCTCTGTGTGTTCGGATGTGATCAAGAATCCGTTCGACTACCTCTACGCTGACTACGGAGACAATGATGGCTGTGTGCGCATTTCCAATCGAGCGGCCATGACGCTCTTTCTTACTGCGGACGAGCGGTTCCAGTGGTACAATCGAAGTGCTGCAAAGGATTCTCCTGACATTGTCGAGTTGCCTGCTACGAGTGCTTCAAACAAAGAGTCCGTTGGCGACACTCTTTTGAGTTCACACGCTGGTGGTGCAAGCTCTATGGGTATTAGCCCCTTACCACTTCTTCGAAAAGCGAGTAACATCACTGCCAGTTTGGTTGATGGAGAGGCCGTACGCCAAGACACGACGGATGGAGGCGACCATGACGACAGCCAATTCAAGCTGACCCGGCGGACTTCTGCTAATCTCTCGTCAACACCTCGTGCAGGAAATCCCATCGAGAAAAGCACCGCTGTCTCGCCCGCCACGATCCAGAACATGCTGGATGTGCTAAGTTTCTTACAATCTGGAGTTCGCCATCTCCTCTTTTGTGGGGCCGAGCCATCCAAGCGTCGAGGCGCCACGATGATCGCATGCGGGGCCCAAGCTTTTCATTATCGTGAGGTAACGTCTCAGCTCAAGTTCAGTGAATACGTCGAGCAGTTGAAGGTTCCGGTCCTGGAGGCTGGCTTGAAGGCCTCACACACGCTGATCTACGTCGACTGCGACAGTTTGGTGGCTGAAGAGTTCGATGTGCTGATTCACCTCATGCTACACGCTGATCTTCCACATCATCTCTATTCGTCCTCCGACAAGTCCAAGATCCTGGCGTTGGAGCACCAGATGCGATCGTTCCAGCAAGCACACTTCCGGCGTCCGTCGGTGTCGTCGTTCTTTGACGATCTGACTGCAGTGACATCGACCCGCGACGGCCTGATCTCCCTTCAGGACGATACGGGAGCTCAACAGAAGAAGTCCATCTATCGCGAGAACCTACGCCGCTTCTTGTGCGTGGTGCTGTCCTTCGGGTACGTCTTTGCTTCTATGATGGAATACGAGTTCTCTGGCTCACGGGCATCTGACACAGGCAAAGCACCAACATGTTCGACCTCGTGGCGAGTCACCCGACCCTGTACTACAATGCCAGCGTGAAAACGTTCCGATGGTTTGATCGAGACTCATTGGGAGCTGTTTACACAGACTGTTTGGGAGGTCTTGCGACATTGAACGAGGCACTAGCGCGAGCGACTGTATCATCCGACACCCACCACGATTTGCAGGCTTTGATGGTAGCGATCCACGACGATGCCATGAAGCTTTTGGTGGTGGGTGCCAACGGAAAGCCGTCAACCGATGAGTTGGGCCGTCGTTATGGACCGGCGCGATCTCGTTTTGAGGATTTCTTGGGAACATTCAAGATGCTGTTTCTGTACCAGAAGAAGAAGTTAAACTCTTTGCAAGCGACACTGGCGACTGCGCTACGGCTCATCGAAGGAGATGCCCACGAAGCGTCTGGGCAGCTTGCAAAAAGCGCAGATGGACGGTCTCAACTCGTGGAAGCAGCTCGAACCGTCGCTGAGAGCAGCATGGCGCTGAAGAATTACGAAGCAATTGATCGTGACGCACGTCGAGCATTTCTGTTAGATGAACAGAGGTGTTCAATCCTTCAAGGCCAAATCGAACAAGAACGAGAGGTGATCCAGAACGAACTCAACAAGACACTTCCTGATGTTGCCAAGGCGACCGATGCGTTGGCCCAAATCAACAAGTACCACATCACCGAGATGAAGTCGTTCGTGAATCCGCCTCAGCTCGTTCGGCTTGCGATGCAGGCAGTTTGTGTGCTTCTTGGTGCACCACCGACATGGAGCGAGGCACTTCGCATTCTTGCGGACATTCATTTTCTTGATCGGTTGCGCAACTTCGACAAAGATCGAGTCGACGCGTCCCTCATTGATCGAGTCAAAATGTACGTGAATCACCCCGACTTCTCGATGGAGAACATGAAGCGCGCATCGATCGCGTCTACGACGTTGTGCAAGTGGGTGCTCGCGATTGTTCGCTACTTCGAGGTGATGAAACGTGTCGCGCCGACGCAGAAAAAGCTCGGTGAGACAATGGAGCAGTTCAACAAGATCGACGAGATGGTTCGAGCTGAAAGGCAAAAGCTGATCGATCTAGAGCTCCAGCTCAACGAGATGCGAGCTCAGCATGTTCGAAACGTGCAACGCGAGCAAGAGTTACAACGCATCTATGAGAGCAAGACGAGATGGAAGGCCGAGGTTGGGCAGTTTCAGGACGTCGTCAGCCAGTGGCTTCGGGTGTTGCGCAAGAGAATGACTACGGTCAAGGACCAGCAGTTCAAGCTAATTGGCGATTCTGTCCTTGCAGCAGCGACATCGACGTACGGAGGCGCTGTGCCTCATGAAGAGCGACACTCTGCCGTGGAACGATGGCGTAGCCTCGCGATGCGGCACCTCAACGGCCGACCTTCAAGGACGAGTCCACCGATCGAGAGCGTGTCGATGCCTCATCTGCATTCGCATCTGACGAGCTGGTTTCTGACTCGGAAGCTATTGCGAGACGAGTTCAGGCGTGCGATTATTACCATGGATCTGCGAAATAACGTGCCGCTGACAATCAATATGCTACTCATGGACCAAACACAGACGGTCCGCGGACGCTTTCCCGTTCTCGTGGACCCGTTGGGCCGAGCGGGGGCGTGGTTGAAGCAACGATGCCGTGCAATGAGAACAATTTCGACAACAACCCCCATCGTGTTCGAACACGCACCCGAAATCGAAGAAACAGGGAGCGACTTCATCTCGGACTCCCTGGCAGGAGAGCTGAACTTGATGTATCGGACCCCGCGTCACGCTGCCACATTCCGGATGCTGCGAAAGTTCAACATCCTAGTGGTAGACGCCAGCGATCCGAGTGCAACGTCTCTCGTTGAGAAGCAAATCACCCACAAGCCTAGCCTGCTGGTACACCTCTCTCCAGCTAGTTTATCTCTGACCTCCAGATACTAACATGTGTGTTGTTTTGCTCGGCAGATCCTTATTGAGCAGGTCGCGGAGTGCGAAGAAGCTTCCTTCCACGCGCTACTCGATGTTGCGGCAATCGCTCAGAAGAAAGGAGGCCACACAGTGATCTTCTCATCCAGTTCTATTGACAAGATGCTCGTATGGAAGCCAAAGGTGAGTTGCAAGACTGGAAAAATACCCGCGAAGGTTGTTCTGATGCTTCTTCACTCATGCAGGTTTGGAGCCAACTTGGTGTAGTTGATTGCTCTCCGACCACCTCCGAGCTTGAAGACCACATCCTCACGGAGTTCCTGAAACATCACTGGCCGGCCTTGGACAGCGAGTACGAGATAGCCTGTGACGAGTATGTGACCGAAAAGGTGAAAGAGGACCAAGTGCTGGCCGGATTTCTCGAGTGTCTCCGTCAAATCTCCGAAGACAGAGAAACCGTTCGTCAGTCTTTATCCAAGACGAACACCTCGCATTCGGAGAGAGTGGAAGGCCTACTTGCTGCCGTCGCAGAAGGTGATGGTGCCGGTCTTCAAGAGCACGAGATGAGCCGTATCACCCGCTGTTTAGAGGAGTATGTTGCTGCAAAATTGAGACGAAAACGAGCCAAGCGCTGCGCATTCGACATTCGAGATAAACGGAAGCAGTTCGAAGCTATCGCGGTCCGAGCGCGATGCTTCGTGTTTGCTGAGCAGCAATTCTTCCGTCGCCATGACATTCCGTCTCTACACCCGCTGGAGTGGGATGTTTCTGCCATCGTTCTTCAAGTCGATGACTGTGTGCGCTGTCAAATTCCGACGCTGCACTGCCGAGTGCGCGATGGACCCGACTCGGATCGTATCCTAGGATCAATGGCGAGTGTGATCGAGCGCGTGACGCATGCTTACCTCAAGCGGAGACTCTGCGGCCTACCAAGTGAGTACCACCGCGCATTTCGAGCGCTGGTCGCAGTTTGTGTCGCCGGCGTTCAAGATGGGGTGGAGTTTGAGGTTGTCGAGCAGCTTCTTCAGCCAAGCTTCTGTCTACAACACAATGGGCATGAACACCGTGTGTCTGATGAGTCCGCTCAAGGCCAGACCCTCCAGGAGCCAGACATCATCCACGCCACTGCCGAAGAGACTGCTCGTACAATCATATCCACAACGATCGAGCGACTCACCGGCCTCCGAAACACCGAGGAGCATGTTATAGTCTCCATACCGACGGAGTGCCTCGGCTTGTATGAACGCATCTGTGATACGTTTCTCGCCGCATTTCCGAGCACCGATCGATTCGACAAATTGCGGAAGACATTGAAGGAGGATGTTCACGCCGACCCGGCCGTGTGGATCGCGTTTGCCCATGCACCATCGCTAGGCTTGACCCAAAACCGGTTCCGTGAGGGAGCAAGTGAAGAATCGTGCCGCGAAATCCCATCGTGGATGGATTCGTTGAGCGTGTTGGAGCGTTTTCTCCTGTGTGTGGCAGCGTTCGGAGCCTCGTCAGCCCACCTCGTGGACACGATGATAGCGTGGTACCTTGGCACCGTCGCTGGATCAGTCACTGTGACGAAAAGCATCATGGAGGCGGAGCGAGATCTTGTGGGCAGCCAGCAGCCGCTCATCGTGCACTACAATCCTCAGCGCCAAGTCTCGACGCTGTATTCCAGTATCTCGCAGAGTGCCCGGCTCGCCGACATTCGAGAGGAACTACTCGTCTTCTTGTCCATGCAAACGGAGGTTGACGTACAAAGGCTACGCCTCCTCAAAGACTTCCATGCTAGTGGTGCATGGGTGGTCGTTTATGATACTGAACATGCGCGCCAAAGTGGACACAACTTGCTACGGCTGGAGCTGCAGCGGCTGTATGATCTGCTGCCAACGATGGTGAACGTCTCCCACGACTTCAAGATATGGCTCCTTGATGCCATCCAGGTTGTGCCAACAAGTGGTTGTTCCACAGCCGCCACAATTTCTGGCTCGACCCCAAGCTCGTGTACTCGACTCCATCTTGGGACGCTCGTCCGACATTTGTATCTCGAGTGTCCGCGTGGATTGCTAGAGTATGTTCAGGCATTCGTGATGGGGGAGCATCTCCGCAAGATGCATCTTGAGAAGCAGCAGCAGCAGCAGTCACTCGCCCAGGAAGGAGAGATGACAGCCACATCAAAAACGAGTCCTCAGAAGCAGACTATACCACCGTCTTCCCCGAAGCGCACGAGCACGCGAGCGACAATATCGACCCCAGCTCTGGGTTCACTGGCCTCGTATACCCCGCTTCAACCGCACCAACTGTGGATTCAAGCGGCTTTGTGGATTTTCCACTCGCTCTTCCGAGCTCAAGCAGCACTGGGAATCCCCGACGATAAACGTTGCCTGAGCGGATCCAACGATGACGATTCCGACTGTGCATCCCTCTTACCATGTGATCTGTTGGCGTCGCATTACGAGTTGGAACGGGCAATGCGCGTCATCCAACTGCACCAGCGACAACGCACCGTTGCTACAGCGATGGCCGCTGTCTCCGGCGGCATCGCGGGCTTGTCAGCCTCGAGTCCCATGACAGAGTGGATGGCGTTGTCCGAGCTAGCAAGCGAGGTGTACGCGGGGAGGATCTCTCAACCGGCGCTTCTGCCGCTGTGCCGAGAGCTCATGGCGGCGTGTCTCGTTCCCCCGCAATCGTCGAGTGCAGATAGCCACTGGACTCGAGGAACGCTGTGGGACCAGCGTCTTCAAGTGACGCGCGACCTCATCGCGCAAAGCGATACTGATTCTCCCACCACAGCAACCGATGAGGCGTGTCTGATGCCACACAGCTTACGCTGGAGACACCAACAGGCTGAGTGGAGTGTGGCTATTGGAGGCTGCTCGCCCTTCACCAACGATGCTCGTACGGGATCGGAGCTCCTTCGCGTAAGCCAAGCTGTTGCGGAGAACCTAAAGAAGCAACTGCCCCTCAAGAACTGTCTGACCCACGGTGTCCAGCGCCAAGAACACCAACGTCGGACCAGTGCCATCACGGCCTGGAGAAAGAACAAACCTGCTGCAACAGGCCCTCCCATGTCAACGAATCCAACGCCTCTGACAACTGCTGCCTGGCAACGCGCTGTTCTTGACCATTTGCAGCAAGTGGAAATGCCTGCAATGGAGATGTACGTGCGTCACATTTGGGAGGCTCTCGAGACCATCGCGACGCTCAAGGCCGACGCGATAGGCGCCACGGCAAACGGTGTCCACGTTACTTCGCTCTTGCAGGCACTGAGCCAGGCAAGGCTCCCACATGGATGGCAATACGTATCAGTCGCTCGTCGATCAATGTCTCCGTCATCGTCTACGAAGAAGTATGCCACGCCCAAGCGACTCGACAAGTGGGTATTGTGGATGCAGCTGGCTGTGGCTATGTATCAAACGACAACACGGTCTCATCTTCCAGACCCCATTTGGTTACCAGCGTTGAGCGACCCAAAAGGTAAGGTTTGATTTATCCACGGGGGCTCTGCGTGATGAAGCCGCCACTCACTGACACTTGTCGCGTAGCGTGTCTGTTTGCAATTCGGCATACTGCCGCCCAGGAAAGAGGTGTCTCACTGGACTCGATCTCATTTGTGGTCGTGAGTGGGTCGTCAACAGCACATTCAGTTCAGCAGTCGGATGCTCAGTCAGAATCTGACGACGTATCGGACGTTCTCGCGGTCGTTCACGTGTCTGGCTGCGTGCTTTGGGTGAGTTACCATCGCCGTGAGATGAGGTGACAGCGAAAACCTTCCAGAGCTGACATCACCTGTATTTTTATTGTCCCAAACAGAACGCGTTTTGGTGTCCCGACAAGCATGCTCTGCAAGAGTCCGTCACGGCGAATGAGTCATCTCAACCAGGCGTGTTGGACGTGTTGCCGCCACTCACCATCCACGTCACGACTCGCTTCACCAGCAGTGAGGCCAAACCCCGAGGCCTTGCCGTCGACTCAGGCCATCCACATCACTACCGCTGCCCCCTGTTCCTGAATACTGCCAGCATGGCAATGCAACACGATCCATTAGCGTGGTTCTACGTACCGTGCGTCGACAGCTCCAGCGTCATGGCCGCGTGCGGTGTCGCTATGCTGCTGCAGGACGATCTTCTTGGGTAACGGGCACATGGCTACATTAGTGTAACCCTGCGTGTAACCAATCTGATTCCTTGACCTCGATTTTCTGACGAAGCATTCTGATTGGCTGTAATGTGGCCACTTTCTAGATCAAGGAGCTCTTCATCTGAGTCGGTCTACGACTGGGTGATTCGTGCAAGGATGGCGACTCCACCCAAAATGACGACGACGCGGGCCACGCGCAAGACGCGTACAGCGGCGGCAGAAGGCGCATCACTAGCAGCGACTCTGCATGTGGCTGCCCAGTCGACCGAGTCCATCGCGACCACCGTCGCGGCCACGGACGCGCAGGGCTCGAGCGTGCGGGAGGCTTTCCGGCTCATGGCCACGCTCATCTACCCAGCCATCCCGATGGCGTATCTCGACCGCTGTGGACGCATCCTGCAGCGCCGCCACATGGAGACAGTTTTCGAAGAGCGCTCCGTGCAGCTGCTGTGCGCGTTTCCGCCGTGTGCCAACAAACTGCGCGAGTACGATCCATGGAGACGAACAGCCTGGAAGGAAAATGGCATGTAGCTGATGGGGATTTTTTGTTCTAATAATCTGATCAGGAAAAACGCCAAGTTCCGCGTGTCGCTCAAGAAGAAAGAGATCTACGACGCCACCACGGAGAACCAGTTCTGCTCGGAGCACTGTCTCAAGGTATGCAATCGAGATAGGAGCCCTACCAGTCTTTGGATGGGTTTGTGGATAATCGGTGTATTTGGGTTGGTAGAAAGCGCGTGTTTTCGTGTCGCGTCTCGTGACCAAGCCACCACAGCTCGTGCCGTCGCTCATGGATGTGTTTGGCAGCGACAAGCCGAACCCGTTGAAGTGGGAGAAAGAGCAGGAGGCTCGCAAAGCTGCTGGTAAGGAAGCGGAAGGCGCTGGTGCAGGTGGACGGCCAGGACGTCGCGCGAAGGGCCCAGTGCCACAGGCCAAGACAGTGTGGTCCAAGACGTCGGACCTGGGCATCATAGAGAGACCGAGTGTGATCAGTGAGAACCCAGCACCTGCAGCACCGGCGAACGAGTTCCCGGACGCCTCGCAAGCTGTGCTCATTGAAGGCTTTGTGTTCCCGTCGCACAAGGAATCGCTGGCGAAAAAAGTGGAGCGCAAGTGGCAGGACACGGCGAAGACGCGTGGTGATGAGATCGTCGTGAGCGACAGCGAAGAGAGCGATGCAGGAGACTCGGACTACGAATCGTCGTCGAGCAGCTTGGATCTTGACTCGGACTTGGATCCTGAAGACCTCGAGGAAGAGCTCATTACGTCGGACGATCTGCCGCTGTTTATCAATATGTGGCGGATGTTTTCGACGTGGATCACCCACGACACCACGCTGCTCGTCGCGAACAAACCGATCGCTGAAAAGCCCGAGCAGCCGACACCACGAGATGCACAGGAAAAGAAAGCACGAGAAGCTGCAGACCGAGCGGCCCAGATGGTGTTCCACGAACGCTACACGGCGTTTTCGCTGTTTCTCGGCCGCCCCCTGCCACCTGTCGCCCAGCAACTTCACCTCCCGTGTGACCGGTACGCGACCCACCGTATCGACACACTCGTGAAGAGTTTTGTGTTCCGGGAAGCCATCGACGGACGCAACGCGCAGCAGGTTCGTATTTGGCGGTGAATGGGAGCCTACACGCATGGTCTCTGATATGATTGATGCCCCTCATTCTGCAGTGGACGTGTATCGCGGCTCTGCTGCTGTTGGTCACGTATGGCAAGGATCTCCAGAACATGACGCCTGAACTCCTCAGGTACGAATGACGCATCCTCCATAGCAGCATTTCAATTAGTCTGACGTGTTTGTGCTTCTCTCTGCAGTGCCGCGCTGCGCGTCACAAAGCTAGACGCGCACGAGCTCGAGCAGTTGCTCTCACTCTTCTATACGCTGCGCGACGACAGCGAAATCGTCGTGGACGAGGACGTCGCACCGCGATCGAAGGACGGCAGCGAGCAAAGCAAACGCCAAAGCGGACCGCCAGTCAAGAAATGCCGTCGATGCCGCCGCCCAGAAGCCAAGTGTGTGTGCGACGAACGGCGTGCGAAGCAAAGCGACACCAAAACACCAGCAAAGACCGAGGAATTCTCGACTGACGAGCTGGCCGAAATGTTCCGCGACGCTGCGACGCTGCGTGAACACTACGAGGATCTCGTGGAGGCCGCCGGCGGTTCGTACGATGATATCGATTAGTAGCGACCTCGTTGTCGTCCGTTGTCACGAGGTCGAGAATTGGCAACTTGAGACACCGACGAATATAAGACGATTTATGATCCAAAACGCTGGCGTTTATCCAGGACCGCGGTGACTCTCGTGCTGTAGGCTGCAGTTCTCTTCGATGATGTCGCGGACGATGAAGGCTTGATGTCCCCGTGGATGGATGGGAACGTCGGCATCATACTGGCCGCCTGCGGAAACGGCTTCTCTCGAAAGTATGGATGCTGCAGCGCCTCACGAGCCTGTCGAACAAGCAGTGATTTGATTCAGAATCGAATTATCACAGCTCCTAGCATGGAGAAGATCGTACCGTGATGCGCCGGTCCGGGTCGTACGTGAGCAGCCGTTGGAGCAGGTCCAAACCTTTGTCGGAGATGTCTGGTAGTGTGTCCGCAAGCTTGCTGGTCGTGTATCTGGAAGAATCCACGCGGACTTTGTCCGCATTAGGCAGACTGGCCATGCCAGGCCACGAGTGGCTGCTGGGACGCCCGAGCATCTACAATACAACAGCCAGTCAATGCCTGATCTCTTGCAGTGTAGAGATCGCACCACGAACCTGGAAGATCCTGTCGAGTTGTTCTGTGTCTGTTGCGCCTGGTAGCAACGGTTCTCGCATGAGCAGCTCCGCAAAGATACAGCCGCAGGCCCACAGATCCACAGCGCTCCTATAGTTCTCGCTGCCCAATAACAGCTCGGGCGCTCGGTACCACAGCGTCACAACCTTGGGCGTGAGCCCCGATTCGCTCTTGTCCCGTGACGACTGGGAGGTCCGCTCACGCGCGAGCCCAAAGTCGGCCAGCTTGACGGTCCCATAACGGTCGTAGAGGATGTTGGACAGCTTGATGTCGCGATGGAGAATGTTCTGGCGGTGCAAGTAGTCCAGCGCCTTGAATATCGACAGCATGATCCGCTTGAGCTGCCGCCACAAGTAGTATCAGATATACATACATACAGTGAGTCAAATACAAACGTGAGAAACGCGGCAGGGGTGGACGGACGGCACCTCGGACTCTTTGAAGGGATGGCGCTGGTTGCTTCGCGACCGCAGCAACAGCGACAAGTCGTGCTCGCAGTACTCAAACACCAAGAACACACTGTAGACGCGTCGTTAATACCAGTCAGAAAGAAGGCAGAGTGAGCTGCTCGTGCCTGGAGCGCTTGCGGCCGACGACAACGTCGAGCAGCTGCACGCAGTTGGGGTGGCGCAGGCGCTGCAGCAGCTTGATCTCACGCAGCGCCGTGATGGGGAACTACGTGTTTCCATACAAATAACAAGTCAGAAGCAGCCAGAACCCAATCAAAAATGATGAGAAAGGCGCACGCCGTCGGACGCTTCGTTGTGGAGAATGACGCGTTTGAGGGCGACGACGCGCTGCGAGGCGCGGTCTCTGGCGCGGTAGACGGTGCCGTAGGTGCCTTCGCCAATGCGGTTGAGCTTCTCGAAGTCGTCGACGGCGCGGCAGCCGCCCAGCGGCTCGAAGAACGCGTCCACGTCGCCGTCCGCGACCGTCATCATCGTGGTCTTCATGGTGGTGAGGAAGCGGTGTTAGTGACATTCATATCAGTTGAGTGACATTTACTCTCGTGGGAGTGACTGTAGCCATGTCACTCGGTATGAAAGGCCACCAAAGATCGGAGTCGTGGAAGCTCTTGAGGACCAAACGACACGCACGCACGCACACTCAAGTCACGTTTGTGTGTTTCTATATACGTAGTATTCTACTCATTGTAATGATCAGGTTGGTTTATTCGTCGTCTTCATCGTCTTCCTCTTCGTCCTCCTCGGCGTCGTCTCCGTCCTCCATCTCCTCGTCACCATCCTCATCTTCCGAGGTCAGGCCGTCGTTCTCAGGAAGCTGGCCCATGACAAGGTCGAACTCCGTCGTGTCACCCGCCGCGTGGGCGACAGGCGCGGCCGTAAAGACGATCTCGCGGCGGATGCCCGATGGGTTCGACAGGAACAGAGCCGATTCGTGGTCAGCAAACTAAAAGGAGAAACACATCCGTAAGCACGACGATTTTCATGGATGAGGGCAGCACCGAGGAGACATACCTTCGCGAGCTTGAGCTGTGTGTACCACTCAGGCATATCGAATCGCGACTTGGACTTGGCTGGTGGTAAGCAGGAAGTCGAGTACGCACCGTTGCCGAGGTCGCGCAGGAAGCCACGCGCAGTCTGGAGGATGTCCGGGTCACCGCCCTTACGGATCAGGTTCTTCTTAACAGCAAGCTTGGCGATAAAGTCCTCGTGGCTCTTGAACACTGGAATCTGCAGGTGCTGCATCAGGTTCATGCCGTCGCCACGCTCGAGAAGATCACGCACGACTGGCACTGGGTCCTCGAGCCACACACCCGCAACACCGTGACGAAGCACGATCGACGACTCGGCGCTGTAGTCCACATCCAGTGGCGGACAGTCCACAAGCACGAGCTTGTCGTTGTACTGGGCCTCCTGCGCCGTCTTGGTCGTGAGCGGCAGCTTGTCAACAGTGGCAAGCGGACGCTTCTTGATCGAGTTGAAGAGCGTACTCTTGCCGACGTTCGGGTAACCAAGGATCGCGACAGTGGTGAGCTCCGTTCGCGACTCGCTATACTCGTCCAGGAAGTGGCGCAGCGGCTCCACGAAGCCGTTGTCACGCAGACCGGTGAGCTCCTGCGATCGGTCGTACAGGGCCTTCTGGCCCTGGAGCTTTCGCGACTTCTTCTTGGTCTCCAGAACCTTCTCATTCAGAGCACGCACTGGAATAGTCGGGTGGAAACGACGCAGGTAGTTGACCCACTTCTGGGCGGTCTCAGTCGAGATGAGATCAACCTTGTTGAGCACGAGCACCACCTTCTTGCCGGCCTTGCCAATCAGACCGTCCTCCAGCGACAGCGAGCGAGAGCCCTGTGGGTCACGCGCGTCCAACACGATCAGTACGAGATCCGCCTTCTTCACGGTCTCCTTCAGGTCCTTCTTAGACTGCATCTCCACGGACAGTGGCGTAGGCGCCAGCGACTGGACAGCGCCGCCATTGGCACGCGCGATCTGCTCGGCACGCTTGCGGTCCTTCTTGTCCTCCTTGCGCTGCTGCTGGGCCTGGCGCTTGCTCTCGAGCTCGGCGAGGCGGGCCTGCTCAACCTGCTGCAGCAGTTCCTCCTTGAAAGGCCAGTTGTTGGGGATTCCAGGGTCCTTCTTCTTCTTGTGCTGGTTGGCACGGTCCTTCTTGCGCTCCTGGCGCTTGTGTTCGCGCACTTTCTTCACGATCTTGTACTTCTTGTGAAGCGACATACGCTTGGACTGATACTTCTTCTTGACCATGGTGACCTGCTGCGAAGCCTAGAGAAGGTAGCGGGAGGTAGCGATTGCTTGCTTGCTGCGGGGCGAGTTGCGAGGCAATGATGGAGCTCTTGGTTTCCAGTCAAAGACGCTTGTCCGCCAAAGGCCACGAGACTCCAACCAACCAATCGATTCAAATTTTGCGAATGATTAGCTAAAATTCGAACTGTTGACATGATTATAGCCAATCATCATAGGATTTTATCCAAGGGATAGGGTTGGTGGCTGTCAAAATGGCTGCCAATGAAGCGCTGCAAAACGCCAATACCAAGTGCGGAAAAGCAACAACACGAACGAGCCCAAGATGCGACTCCTGACCCACAACATGCTCGTCTGCAACGTCAAGGTAGGCTCCATCAATGCGACACTGTGATAGCCCATTGAAGGAGCTACGTGTTCATGTAATTTTGACTGAATTTGATTGCGTGGTTGCGATGACAGGCGTGTCAAGACACCGCTGGTCGCGAGCCAGGAATGCGACCACTCAACTTCCCACTCAAGGTGCGCAGGCGCTAATGGCATACGTGTGATTGAAGCTTGTGTGTGGGTGGCTGACTGAGCGTCTGCTGGCTGACGTAGATTTCTCCGGAGATGGATGGCGTCGTGGTCATGGAGACCGTGTTCAGCAAGTCCTTCATGTTGCACATGATGCAGACGATTGACTACCCGGCCCTCGTGCAGACGACCAAGGAGGTGCGATCACACTTCTACTAGAGTACCAATGCTCGAGTGCCATGCTCATTTATTGTCGTTGGTGCACTGTAGCTGAACCACCCAGAGGTGCCGATTCTTCCTGACGAGCTGCCGGCGGATCTCGCCAACGCCGACGAGCTGCTCAAGCTCATCCACCGCGTTATCTTGGATGTAAGTGGCAAAGTGGGTGCTGTTGTAGTGGTTTTGGAATCGTGATACTGATCGAATACGTTGTTGTCGTTTTGATGGGAGCAGACGAACATCGTCGAGGGCGAGCTGGTGTGCAACAACTGCTCGCGCACCTACATCGTGAACAACGCCGTGCCCAACATGATGCTGGAAGAGGACGAAATGTAAAGCAGAGGACATGTGTGTGGTAATAGACGAAATGGAACAAGTAGAAGTGCATGAGAAGTGCGATCCTTTTCCTGTTGGCACAGCTGAGTCGTCCCAGAAACAATTCTGTTGAGGAACCGTGGGCTGCACTGTGCTACTGGACAGACTCCAAATCACCTGAGGAGACAACGAGCACAGCCAGCGAAGCAGAGACACTGAAGCCACCTGCAGCACGAGAAACTGTCTCGTGGTCGTAAAGTCTACGTCGAAGTGCGGCTCCGTCAGCAGCCAATGGCGCTTGGACCCTTGGCCAGAGTGGCGAGTCATGGGGTTTGTTCGCACAACGGGAGCGACTGCGGCACGACGACAACGCCAAGAGGAAGAAATTCAAGAATGGGGTCGTGAACGAAGGGTAGGCAGAGCATCAGCAGCGCAGTCATAGCGTTGGTTTGGCGATGACTTCTGCTTGTCGACGAGTGTCTGAGAGTAGGTACACAAATCTGCGTGGGCGTTTCACAATTTACCATCTATTATGTGGGTACCGCCCGGGGATACTGCAGCGATGCTCACCACGGACTCGTCTGCGGCAAGAAAACGCCTGCGTAGTATCCGTGAGGTGCCAGTCCACCCACCATCTCCACAGAGTTGATGGTTGGTCGCTCGTCAGCTTGCGTATCATCCAGCCCGGTCTTCACGCGCCTGATATGAGTGAAGCTGTTCGTTGAGAAGATGCGACACAGCGGACGATACACTACCGGGCAGAGATCCAGAATGTACTCTTCTTCGACGGCTTGTGCCACACAGGTCGCCAGCGCCGCAGTCTTGGGACTCATGAGTTCCAACTGTTGGAAGCGATCCGTCAAGAAGAGTATGAATGCGATCTCGTTCGGGGGGCGCTCGAGCTCTCGCTGATCGTAAAATACGTGGAGGCTTCTCATCTGCTGGTCATAGTCGGCCATTGCATTCCGAAATGCGTCACTGTTCGGGTCCTCGCCAGAGCCTTGCAGATCCTCCATCAAACGGGCTCTGTGGGTGCAGAAGGCGTCGGCTTCTGCAACGAACTGGTTGATCTCGTAGTGCATTCTCTCGCAAAAGCGGCACACGACGGTCGTCTCTTCATTCGGATCCTCTCCCACGCTGTCAATCGCCAAGTTCTCCCAGTGCAGTCCTGGTGGTGAGATGAGAGGAGTGGGATCGCCGTCTTCTTCCACTTCGGGGAAGAGAATCGAGCCAAGCCCCACGCCGTCGGGGTCGACAACTTCAACGTCGTCTTGTCTGAGTCTCTCGCTGTCGCTCAGCGCATTCAACGCCGCTCGTAGCTCTCCGTCTGAAACGCCTCGCTTGACTCGCGCAGGAAGAATGAACGGCACAGTGTTCGAGGATCGAGTCGCTTCGTACCAGACATCACCGAACTTGGAATCCAGCAGTCCAACAAGCGACAGCAGAGACACCGAAGACTCTGGCGACCCCCACAACGGAGCTGCTTCATGGTCGTCATAGCACTCGTCATCAACGTCGAATGGCGGCTCCGTCAGTAGCCAATCGCGCGTGCATCGATGACCAAAGTGGCATGTCACCGGATTAAACCGCATCGCAAGAACCACGGCGTCACGGTCCTCACGTAAAGTCCGACATGAGGACAGCAGCAGCACTGTGTCGCCCAGCGTGAGCAGCTCAAGCACAGTCTCGCGCACGAACGGGAAGCAGAGCAGCAGGGGCGCGATGTCCATCGCCGAAGGACCTCGAGTGTTGAGACCTTCGTGTGGTGTCGTCCTTGCCTAAAATGGAACATGTGGAGCGCTCCACATATGATCCCACATTATCATCTGGCACACAATTTCGTCGGACCCACAATCGGCGGAAGGATCTTGAAAGGCAACTCGAAGAAGGGCATCCAGAAGAGGAAACCCATCGGACGCACGCGACGATGATGCATCTC
>JAADVL010000410.1:0-27775 GCA_023334995.1 Pythium sukuiense
CCTGTGCTTGAGCCTGTGCTTGAGCCTGAGCTTGAGCCTGTGCTTGAGCCTGTGCTTGGGCTTGCGCCTGGGCTTGCTGCAACTGGAGCTGCTGTGGGGTAGGCACACCCGGCGTTGCATGCGCCAATTGGTTCTGCTCCAGATCGACGGTGTTCTTCGCTCGCTGCATCTCACGCATACGGGCTTGCTGATCGTGGGCAGCCTGCACTTGCTCTGGCTTCATACCTCGTGACGCAGCTACGGCAGCGATTGCGGCAGCAGTGGCCGCGGCCTGCTGCTGCTGCTGTTGTTGTTGTAATGCTATAGCGGCTTGCTGTTGAGGCTGCATCTGCTGCGTGGTTCCGGACTGAGCCGTCACCTGTGGCTGTGCGGCCACAGGATCAAGTGCGGCTGCGGGCTGCTGCACAGACTGCTGACCCGTTTGAATCTGGAGCTGCTGCTGCTTCTGAAGCAAGTACTGCTGCTGCTTGCGCTGGAGCTGCTGTTGCTTCGACTTCTGCATTTGCTGGAGACGAACACGCGCGAGTTCATGCTGCTGCTGAAGCTGCTGCAACTGCTGACGACGCTGGTCCGCCGGCACACCCTGCTGCTGGTGCTGCTGGGAGAGCTGTTGCTGCTGAGAGAGCTGCTGCTGACGGAGCTGCTGCGTCTCCTGTTGCTGCGCACGAATGAGTTGCTGCTGCTGAGCCTGGAACTGCACTTGCAGCCTCTGCAGCCACTGCTGGGCCTGTTGCTGCTGTGGCGTGAGTCCGTTCGTCGCCGTAGCTTGGCCCGCCACAGCGCTCGCTGTTGTGGGCTGCGTAGCCGTCGGCACAGCTACCGACACAGCGGCCTGGTTGGCCATATTCTGGGCCAAGCCTGCCGTCACTGCTGCATTCTGGGCCGCCGAGATCGCCGCAGCGTTAGCCTGAGGTTGAGCTTGGGTCTGGTACGGGTTCAGCGTCGCTTGAGGCGTCGGCTGGACCGTAGGAACCTGCTGGAACTGCTGCTGCTGGACCTGCGGCACGCCCATGCCCATTCCATTGGCAGCCACGCCGTTGGTCGGCATCATGTTCTGCTGCTGCTGCTGCTGTGGCTGCTGCGGTGCCACGGTCATCTCCGGCTGCGCCTGTGGCTGTCCGGACTGCGGCTTCCTCCTCAGACTCACGATCTTGCGCTGCATCTTGGTCATATACGCGTTCTATCGCCCAAAACGACCCCATCAACCGTCAAAAAGACCGATTAAGTCGACCAAAACCACCATCAGAAAACGTACGCGATCGGTGCTGTTGGACCAGAGCATGAGCTCAAACTTGGCGGCCGAGCCCCACACTTTCTGCTTGTCGTTCTCGCCTGAGATGCGCAGCAGCTCGTGGTACCTACGCGCCATCCAAACGCCGTCAGAATCCTCCATATCCTCCATTAAATCGCGGTTGCCGACGGCCATTTCGCGGCTTCTACAGGTCCAAATGGACCCGCACCGACGCAGTTTGCACGCACATCTCCGTGATCATCTGCTTGCGCATGTCCTCCGACACCTCCTGGCGCCATTGGCTCTCCATGGCGCGCGTCGCGTCGTGGGCTTCTCTCGACGGCGGCGGTTGACTCGTGCGGTCGACCTCGTGCTTCCAACAGCGACAAACGCCAAATGGTGCAAGACAAGAGAGGGGGACGCGAGACGCGAGTTGGAGAGAGGCGAAAGGCGTCTGATGATTGGCTGAAAAGGTGTGATAGCCGTTATGATTGGATGAATATATAAACAGTTTTATCGTAGTGTGAGTATGCGTTTATAGAGGTTAATGAGAGCTTGGATGTGGTGGGAAGCGAAGGTTTCAGAAGCTGTTTATTCGTTTTTCCAGTTCAAAATCATGTTTACAAAACGAGGACTTTCTCACTTCAAGTGAACGAGACACTCGCCACAAACGACTCCAATACCAAGGACCAGATCGACATCCAACGCATCCACGTTCAACCACGTTTAGCAGGATAGTGCGAGCTACGTCGCCCAAAAGTTTAAACAGACCTACCTACGACCAGAATCTGACGTTGCGTGAGGCACTCGAGCCTCACAGCTCATTCTTGCGGATGTCACGGAGCGTGAGAGCCAACTGCGCCGCGCTCGGTCTCTGGGGCGGATCCTGCGCCAGACATTGTGCCATGACTGCTGCCATCGCCGCGGGACAATCTTCAAACATCGTTGGCCGCAACAAGCCCTTGCCCACGAGCTGAAGCACCTTGAAACTTGACATGGGAGAGCCGTCCGGATTCAAGGCGTCGTAGTACGGCAACCTGCACGTGTCCAACTCGCTGAGAAAGACGCCGAACGAGTAGATCGTCGCAGGACTTGTACAAGCCGCGGCGCTCGTTGCCAGTTCGGGAGCCAGTCAGCGAAGTGATGACTCGTGTATCTGTTCCGCAGGTCACGAACGGCCCACAGCGTACAAACTGAGCTTGGCACCGCCTACATACCCCTCCTCGCTGTCAATCTGTGCACCCAGAAGCACATTGCGGGCCTTGAGAGTCTGCATACACACTTGTGGACTGCGGCTGTGGTGACACACGAGACCATCCACGACGTCGATCGCCAGTTGGCACTTGAAATCGGTCCACGTGCGCCACGCGCTGTCTTCTTTCTGTCGCTCAACATCCAGAACTGCACTCAGATCACCGTGGGGCATGTACTCCGTCACCACTTGGGCTTGCCATTCCTTGGTCCACTCGACGCCAACAAACGCCACGAGATTGGGGTGCTCAAGCTCCTTCATGAGCTTGATCTCTGTCGCAAATGCCAGCGCGCTCGCCTTGCTCTGGTCACCGATGGCGAGTCGTTTGATGGCGACAGGCTTCACTTGACGCCGCTTGCGGAAGGTTCCCACCCACATTTCACCGTATCCACCGCCCGAGGATGGCTTGAGATCTGACAAGTCGGTGGACTTGATCCGGCAGCTGCTCAAAGGGCCTTCGTTCCACACGCCAAACATATCGGCGGCTGCAAGGAAGCCATCGCCCTCTTCAGAGTCGGCCTTTTCCTTGGATGTGGCGGGTTCCAGGGTATCCAAGCTGAACATGACCTGTCTTGGGTCGGGTGGTTCGTACTTGAGACCTCGACTGGCGTAAATGGCGACCATGACAAGGTTTTTTGCATCTCCGTCGTTCAGCTCTGTTTGGAGAGCTGACACGAAGGCGTGAATGTCCTCCGTGCTGGAATAGTTGCTCGGCAGCATCGCCTTCACATCAACAGGTGTATGTGTCGGCGGATGCTGTTGAATGCGGACCCAGCCGAGCTTGCGAAACAGGTCACCAGGCCCCCAACTTTATCCCGAATAGCCAGCGGTGACACAAACGCAGGCAGCTTCACACGCTCTTTCTCCAAATCGGTGTTTTCCTTGTCCAGCCTACCGTAGAGCATCCGCCCAGGCGCTGTAATCATGGTGGTGTGGTCGTCGTGCCTGTCAATATCAAGCACCGTTGTCGCCACAGCCCAACAAGCACACGATATGCCGAATCGAGTGTCGGCCGCGTATCGGACTCCCCGGTTTTCGGAACTGGCATACAGCCATCTAGCCACCTTTGTTTTGCACGATTTGGGGCGATCACTCGTACGGATAGTGCCGTTGACCAGATCCGCGATCGAGACGGCGCCCTCCACATCTTTCATCACGCCCGTGCGAGCCGAAGTCGCGACGCAACGGTTGCATTCGAGCGCCAAGTTCACTTTGTCGTGACGCCAGAACATGCCCATGAGTTGGATAAATTGCAGCGCGAATCGTTCTCGCCCGAGATCTTCACCAGCGTGGAAGACAAAGCTAACGCACTCGCCTCCAGCGTTGTAAGAATTCTCGAACACCAGCAACAACGGGTGGTGTGGCGAGTCCAGAACGCGGCATCTCTCCGTAATCAGTCCACCAACTTCGATACGCGAGTCGACCGGGAGCTGGAGCGCACTGGGAAGACCCCCTTTCACGACCGAGAGCTTTTCTTGAAGTGCCACGGTCATTTCTTCCAGGCTGCGGTGCGATTTGTCTCCAACAGACTGCCACACACGGTGGAAAACACCTCCGTCACAGAAAAGTTCGTCCTGGGTCTTGAAAATCCACCGAGCAGTCGGAGTGCACGCGTCTACATAAGCGTTGAGTACCGTGCCGTACAGATCCCGATACTCTGGCTTGCAGCTCTCGACCTTGAGCAGCCAAAACAGCTCAAATCCGACCAGCATCGGGCTCAAGACAGCTCGCTTGACCAGCAAGAGCGCGAGCGGGACGAGTAGTGGCTTTCGGATTTCAGCGCCTGCACGAGCTGAGGCAAAACAAGGCTCAGCGTCGCGTCGGCCATCTCGTCGATCTTCTGCACGGCAAACGCGCGCACTGTCTCGTGTGTGAACTCGGGCTGAAGGAGCTCGATCGAAGAAGCTGGATGACGAGGCGGCTCCCATCGCTATAGTAGCAGTAGCGCCTCCTTGACTTGCACGTCGTCACTCCAATCAACGCCTTGGACAATACGGGGTAGAGCCTCAGGTAGATCTTGGAACAGCTCACGATACGTCCACAGTCGACACTCTTGGATAGCACTCCATGGCGACAGCGGATGAAGAAGAATCTCCCGACGCATCGCCTTCAACGACTCCTCATGCAGAGGATTGCTTCGTGAGCTTCCAGCAACGACGGCTTCCGCACCACGATCACCGACGATACGCGGGCCCTGTTCCTCTATCCCTGGCACTCGAGCTTGGGCGTTGGTCTCATTCGACGGCAACAGCGCCAGGGTCGGCTCTTGGATATCAGCGAAAGCATCATCCAGTCCGGCCGTCGAATTACCCCTACCCTGAGCGATGGATCCGTAGATACGCGACTCGTGGACCAGCGTCAGTCTCAGAAATGGCTTCTTGGCCTCGATCGGATCAATCCTGTGCAAATGCTCGTTCACGAGCATGTACTGCTTCAAGGGCCGTGAACGGTCCAGCAGAAAGTCGCGGGAGCCAGTGACCTGGAGCACATATTCACTGGAGATGTACGGGAGAAGACCCTCCGCGCCTGACGCTTCAGCAAAGCTCGTGAAGGCTTGCGCCACGAGCGCACCGACAGTGCTGGAAGGCAGGATGGCCCCACTCGCCTCCGTCCTCGTATCTACCGTCTGGAGCAGCCGGCGAATCTTAGGACAGAGGATTGATTCATCAAGGCACTGACTCAGTGCCTCCATTGAGCGCCGGTACTGTGACGGCGACTCGAACACGATCTGCCACCTCTGGTGGCTCGCGACCAGCTCCACCTCGTCCTGGTCGCACGGCGCATTGTTGCGTTTCACGCGGAGGTGGCTCACGGGGTGTAGCTCCACCACGCCACACGACAGCTTCTCACGCTCGTGGTCAGTGGTAGGCTCGCTCGTAAAGACAAAGAGCACACTGCCGACTTGTTCAAGATACCGACGCTCGTGCTGGTCCTCGGGCGCGTGGCTGACACGTACGTACCCGCGAAAGCCACGGTCTGGATCGTCCTCAGAGTCTTCAGGGCGGAGGAGTTCCGTCGGCATCCGCACGACCACGTGCATTGGCTTGTCACGAACCTCAGAATCGATCGCGCTAGTGAACCATTCGTCCTCCCGGACCAGGAACTCCGGGGCGATCGCTCGCTTCTCCAGCTCACAGACTGGGACCTTCTCGTGGATTCGATGGACTAGTCGCGCGACGTCACGGCGCAGGCGAAGAGCTTTATCGGAGGATGACAGCCCCGTCACGGGACGCCAGCGGACAGCGTCTGCGCTGTGAGCCATGGCATCCGCTCCACTGTGGGTATCCGAATGGCCATTTCTCGCTGCCATGAGGAGTGCAGCGCCATTAGCGATGTCGGCTCCTCTCGAAATCAGCAGCTCGACGATTCTGGCTGCAACGAATATGGGTAAGGACCCATTGAAGCGCTTCTCGACGTCTGCTCCTACGTCGAGCAGCATCTTGGTCACGTCCACGAAACCATTTTCGATCGCCGTGAAAAGTGCTGGCTTCACTCCAGCATCCACAGATGCGTCAATGGTGAAACTGTCACCTTCACCAGCAAGCAGACTCCGGACTTTGCGCTCCACGCGCATCACATGGCCTTCATTGATCATGTCGGGGGCTTCCGGCTCAACACCCAACAGCATATCCACGATGTCCACAAAGCGGGTTTGATGTGTTTATAGAGGTGGTTGAGAGGCTGGATGTCGCGAAGGATGATCGTTAGTGAAGCTGTTTATGCGTTTGGGAAGTGCAAAATCGTGTTTACGAAATGAGTCTCGTTCTCACTTCAACATCAAGTGATGCACGCCACAGAGTGGCGACCGTTCATCTTGCTGTGTTCGAGTGAATGGAACAACGACTCGATATGAGCGTGTATACTTTATTGACTATCACACAGGCAGGTACAGTGTATGTATCCCACGACGATGGGTCAGCAGGTAGACACTACAGTACAGTGGGAGCCCCCTCACGCACTCGTCGTTGCGTTGGCAATTGCCCGGTTCGCGTTCGCTTGTCTTTTCGCGTGCTTGAGCAGCTAGAGCTTGGTCTTACCGAGCAGGCCTGGGGACCAGTCCTTTAGTAGCGTCTTCACGATATCAACGTACCTGAGATGAGCTGCGTACTCCACAGCCGTCCAGTTCACAGTGACGCAGGTCTCTCGCATGACCTTGACTCGGATACGCCCGTCCAAGGCGTGACCGTCTCGGTCCACAACCTCGCACATGTCTTCGCATTCAAGAGCGTCGCCGTCCGATTTGTTGACGATCGAGACATACATGAAGTCGCCTTCATCTTCCAGCAGCTCCACACTGCGCGCTTGCGTCGTCGCGGCGATCTGGGCCAGAGTCGCGGCATCCGTGCCTTCCATACGAGCGATCAGGAAGTCACCCACACCCACAGCTGCGCTCACCACATCGCCCGTTTCTTGATGCTTTAACAGCGAGTTCGTCTCAGCTTTCAGCTGCATTCCCCGCGATTCGTCGGTTGCTGGATCTTCGTTAAATGTTCGCAAAGTTGTGGACGACTGGTCCATGGCTCGAGCGTCCAGATACGATTGGGTCTCGTTCACGATTTCGGGTTTCGCAATCGAGTCGTTCACCGCGATCTGCAACGCAGTTCCTGCTCTTGTCGTGCGACGTAGGCGGCCGTGAAGTCCTGCAGCCCGTGTGCCACAGTGTGCACTTTCTGTTCGCTTTGCACGAGACGCTGCTGGAGATGCTTAACGTGGTCGGAGAGTCGGTTACCGTTAGCGACAACTTGGCTCAGTAGTTTCTTGCCCGCATCCACTTGAGACTGTATACTGCGCATGCGGTTGTGGACCGACTTGATGGCCTCGCGGTTATCCTGGACCATGCCGTGGACTTGTGTGATACCGTCGACGACTCGCTTGAGGCTCTGCTCGTGGTTGTCAAGGCGCCAACTGTGGTCGTGGACCTTGCGCTGCAGCTCGAGCACCCAGTCGGCGTTTTCGTTGTTGACCTTTTCAGCTTGGCGATCGAGCTTGAACAGCTCACGCGCTGAGAGCAATCCGTTCGTCTTGCAGTGGTCCAGCACGAGCTTGAAGAACACGCACGCGTCGTCGTCGAACACGAGCTTGGAGTTCACGACGTGACTGAGTGCGGCGTTTAGCAACGGACCGCGAGCCACGCACTTGCTGTCGGGCTCACCGTCAAACATAAGTGAGACCAACGACATGAAGAGTCTCAGGTCGAAGGCCGATGTGATCAACGGCACAAGTTCCTTGAGGTCGGCATCTGTCGACTTGACGCCCATGGAGCTCATGAGCTCGGCACATCGCTCGTGGTACCGCTGGCTGTTGTGGTACAGCTGCACTGCAGAGCGGATCTCATCGGACTTGGCTACACACTGAGCGCCGTCTGTCCACTGGATGACACCAAGTCCGTCCTCGCGCCATTCGTCAGCAGGGACTGCACGACATCAGCGTGACATCGGGAGCTTGCGATGATCAGCGCCGTCTCGCCGGCATGATTCTGAGCGTTGATGTCCCCGCCGTCTCGTAAGAGCACTTTTAGAGCCTCCATATTACCAGCGCGAGCAGCGTAGTGGAGAGGTGTGGCTTGCTGGTGGTCGCGAGCATTCACATCTTCATCTTTCCTGTCGCTGGCCGCAAGCAAGTACTCCACTGCTGCGGCGCCGTTGGTGCACCCAGCAGCGAGGTAGATCAGTTGCCGTCCGTCATGGTCCCGTTGCCTGAGACTCACGCCGTGACAGTGCAGTAAGCGAATGATATCGCCGTAGCCACCACCGGCTGCAACCATTGCAGGAGTGCGCGAAGATCGACCACGCGAACAACAACGGAGATACCGCACTCACAGTCGCAGCACTCAACGGTCACGCGAGTGTGGTGGAGTTGCTGCTCGCTGCCGGTGCGAAGATTGACCACGCGGACAATAACGGGTACAGTGCACTCGTCGTTGCAGCCACGAACGGTCATGCGAGTGTGGTGGAGCTGCTCATCGCTGCGGGTGCGAAGGTCGACCACGCGAACACAAACGGGGATACAGCCCTCATCTTTGCGACCTGGAAGGCCCGTGCGGATGTCGTGCGTGTGCTTCTTGAGGGAGGAGCGGACGTGACGATTCAATCCAAAACAGGCGTGACGGCGACAGGTTGCGCTTCTGACAAATGCATTGCCGATCTCCTGGCTGACTACGATAACTCCGCGAGCGCCTTGTTTGCAGCCATATCAAGAAACGACTTTCCGGCGTTCAAGACTCTTGTTGACAGCCACAAGAACGCCCGCGGATACCACGAGCACGCGCCTCTTCATGTCGCAGCCAGTCGAGGCCGAGCCGACATGGTCCAGCTCCTCCTTGACCGTGGCACGAGATTCGATTCACTCGACTCCGACGGCCGGACGCCTCTTCACTTCGCCTGTAAGATTGGGGACGTCAAAATCGTCAAGTCGTTTTTGAGTTGTGGTGTCCGAGCTAACGCGAGCGACTCGGAGGGCCGCTTGCCCGAGTGGCCGGGGTTCAAATCCCTGCAGAGACCTCTATTCTCTGAAGTTACATGTATTATCGCCTCACTCCCAATACATGTTCTCTTTGCCGCACCAATGATGCGTTCATGTTCCGTGCCTTCTTGGATGAGCAAGACCAAGACTGCCCATTGCCAACTTGGAGTTCTTAGCTCGAGATCGGTTTTGCCACGACACGGGTTATACTGCCGTGGAAGACGAGCGTTGTTGTGTGACTCGTTGTGTCTGTGGGCGTCTTTGTGTATCCCACCGTAGTGTCTTTTTGGTGCTGCTTGTCCCGCCTCATTCAGCATTCGGGTTGGTTTCATGACGGGCGGTGGCAAAACAACATGAGCTGCGCTAGTGAAGGTGAGAGCTGTGGGCAATACGTTTGGACACTGCGTGTTTAGGAGCGGAGGCGGTTTTATGGATGTGCGATAGTTTCTCTGTCGATGCAAGACTTCGGATGCGTCAGGTCCCTACCCATTACTAAGAACAGCTTGGCAAAGCTGTCAAGTACGCGTGCTTTTGCTCGACTGGTTGGAGTTCAATCCCCGCACGAGGATCTCGTTTTCTGATGTTCTGTGTGCTATCGCTTATCTTCCAATACGTGTCCTCTTTGTCACTTCAACCATGCTGGATTCGTGTGCGAATGGACATTGCCGTCATGAGGGCTCTAGCTGCATGGAACTCTGCGGCACTAGCGGTGCATCGGAGCGATTTACTTTGCTTTTGTATGGGTTTGTTTGCCCATCGGTCCCTATCTCATAAATCAGCAGGAGCGAGAGCTCGCTCCTTTACCCGTTCTGGTCGCCAAATAACTTGACTTTTCCATAGAGCGAAACACTCAGCTCCGTTATTGACACCGCTGCCGCGTGCTAGTGATAGAAAACCCAAGCCACGAAACACACAACTCACTGGGAAGCCTCCATACAGCTTTCTACGATATGCGTTGTTTCTCGTTATGTCCGCTGGACACCAAGTCTTTATCGCATAGGTTAGCACTAATGCAAAATTGGAGACAGAGAAGACTATTGGCCAGCGAAAGGTCGTCCGCCCGGGAATCGAACCCGCAAATGGTGGCGTAGATGGCAGCTACCTAGCCCACCTCACTAAGAACCTTAGATGCCAGGCAGTACCAACGAGATAGAATCCCTAGAAAGGCTACAACAACAGCACGGAAGGAGCAACAGCTCCAACAACTAGCAGTAACGGGAGAACAAACGCGTCCATCTTGCAGGGAGCCAACTTCTCACTGCAATCTACGCGCCTTGAGCCCTCGTGCCAGATGCAGCAGCTAGCCCTCGATAGTAGAGAGTGGTGAAAGATCATGAGGGCCATATGGGGTGATTTGACATGGCAGAAGCTAAAGAAAGAGTGAAGCAAAAGAAAAAGCGTGTATTGATGGAATGAACGCAATAGTCAACATTGTACGACCCAACGCACCCACTATCATCGCCACTGTGCTGCACGCCCGCGGGTTAGACTTCCACACCCTAGGTCACTGCATTTAATCCGAAGGCAGCTCCGACAACAGAAAAGGATCTAAGATCAACATAATCAGCGTTACTCATCCACTTGCTCACTCCAACCACCCACCATGCGTATCAATGGAGCAGGAGCCGCGGTATACCAGCCCATGATCACGCTCAAGCAGCAGCAGACGTACCGAGGGAGCTAGATACACAAGCAAGCCATTAGACACATCCATCACCTTGCAAAAAGATTTTGATAGCGGCAAGAAATACGATGCCTTCGGGAATCGAACCCGCACCGTGAACGTAGCGACGTGGTTGTTAGACCTGTCGGACAAGATGTTAGCACGATACCGAGGGAAATGGAGTCACCTCTCTCAGAGTCATGATCCAAAGACAGCTTGACGAAAGAAGAAGACCTACGATAAACACACAGCGTCATTCATGCATGCACAACCAATTGATCGCTGCAACCAGTCACACGCGTTTCGTTGTCTCTAAGCGGTAGGGGTGAAACCACAACAGTCTGGAGGCCGCCAGTACTGGGTAGACTGGTTCACGCTGAGTCTCGCAGCCCATGCCAAAAAAAGCTGTAGCAGACGTATAAACGGGAACTAGACATACAAGCAGCGCATTAGACATAAGACTAGCTAGCTTGGTGAGCCTCCATCACCTACCAAAAAGAAAAATCAAACCGCTACGCAGCATGAAAAGGCTATTCCGGCAGGAATCGAACCTTTGGCGTCAGCGTGCGCGTAGAGCCGAGCTGCGTACACCTGTCGGACAAGTTTTTGCCACGAACTAGTAGGGAAATGGCGTCTTGTTGTGCGGGGAATACTGTCATCCAAGCGCAAAACCAAACGTCAGATTTACATACATACGCACAGACCCAGTCACAGAGTGCTCTCACCTTCTTCTTGTTAGTCACGCGTCTTGTGTGTTGTCGGGGATTTCGAGCCCTGCTGAGCCGATGGAGACGGTGATCTCGGTTGGCTTCGCACCCCCACAGTCCGCCACGATAACGGCGATATATCTACTCGCACAGAGTGCCATACACAACGACTATTAGACAGAAATTCAATCGCACATACCGAATCGCCGCAATGAACACTCGAGCCACGGCCCTACCAACAGCGCAGCAACCTCAAATGCAGTAGGGATGGTCGAGCCTCCACTGCGCATCAGGGACGGCACTGCCACTAGCACCAATACTCGCAGTCAGTAGCAGTACGAACAGCTATCAACATGCATTCGACGCAGAGAGGTCAGAGAGTGAAAGTGAGAGCTAGAGACAACGAGAATGAGGGATACCACACTAGGTTCACGTACCGCCAATGACCACGCTTGGTCGCAATGCAGGCGTGCCACCTTGAAGTGGCTATCGCCGCCATGGGAGTGGCGTGAATACCTGTCACGTGAGCTGCCGTGGCGACGCGGTCTTGCTTTACAGGCTTCTTCAGACTGGAAAAGTTGATCATGCGTGGAGGGCTATCATCTCCATATGCTTTATAAGACCCTAGAGGTACCTCTTGTTCTTTATGAACTCGTAAGAGTCTCCAAGGCCAGTTTATGACCTGTAACATCTGATATACGACTCCTATGAACTTATATGCGGTACGATCGTAAAGCCCGTATGATTTTGATAATATATAGTGAGTTCCATTGCCTCCAATACTTTATTGGTGTCCACTATAAAGTATCAAGTGCTTTTGATACTAAAATCATCCAATGGGATCCCTTCGGCTTTAACCTAGCAATATGCTAGGTTTTACAAGAACCCGAGCCATTACATTAGGAATTTCTTACGTTAGAGATTGTATCGCGAACAAAAGGGTTAACATGCGCACCACCCTCCAATCGCCAGCTTCACACGCGTAATGGAGCGCGTTGCGGCCGAATTCGTCCTTGATGTTGACATCCTCGTGGCGATTTAGCAGGCGTTGGACCATATTAATTGGTCTGGCGACGACAGGAGCATGCTTCGGTGTCATGCGCAAGACGTATGTGGGGCCTGAGCTCGATGTGCTGGCTGTGGACGACGCGCTGGCGTGCGCAGAACTAGCCCGAGGGGCTTGCCATTATCGTGGTCGACAGAGGAGTGTCCATTGACATGGCGCCGTCGTCTTCGGTGAAAGTGCTCAATACCATGACTCATTTTGGCAAAAATCGTCATTGCATCAGTAGACTACAGTACTGATTCAGTACGACTTCAGTACTGAAATCTGGCTGATTTCAAGACGACCCAGCACGAGGAAGCTATGAAGGTCACATCCCACCGAAATACCTAACTCAAAGTAGTAGATACGAGCTCCGCGCTGGGATAGATAGATCACTCTGGACAGTGTGGGGTCGCTGCCCTACCCCCCCCCTCCGCATGGGCTCTCGCACAAGCCAATGTACTAACTGACTTAAACTACAACACGTTTATACTTGAAATTTGTATTGTTAAGTGGGACCAAACGGCAAGACCCGACCTGGTGGTGATCTGTAAAGAATCCTTCCTCAGCGACTATGAAGACGTGGTGGAAATATCGCTCGCTGCTGGGGCGGACGTCAACCACGTGACCACCAACGGAAGCACCGCACTAAGACGCGCGTCTGCAAACGGCCGTGGAAGGGTGGTGCAGCAGCTGCTCGTTGCCAGGGTCACCTCCAATTGATGTTGCTTTTCAATCACGAGCTCGTGAACCAAGCGCAGAAGGGCACACTAATTGTCGATCCAACTTCTTCCACAAGAAAAAAATATGGTGCTCCGTCAGTGAACTACTTCGAAATACGCAATCAGACCCAATTATCTAGACGGTATCAAGTGGCTTGTGGCTTGTGGTGCTGAGCCTACCGCTCAAGGCGACTTGGGTGAGAGCGGGCCGCGTTGACATGGAGCAAGGGCAGATATCGACGACACAAACTATGATCGCTCCTGGCGATCACGCGATGAACGATGTTGAGCTTCGCAAAGCGTACACTGTCTCGGAATCGAAGGGCCATCAAGGGCAAAACTGCGCCAGTAGATTGAGCAGACCTGAGCTTATGCGTTCTTGTTCGACCCAGCAGATGTTAATACAACTTGGCTGGAACCTGCTGACCATAGCGTCCTCGCAGGGACTCCAAGATATGGTATCGCCACTCTCGTGATCAGCGCTCGAGAAGAATCGTAGTCCATGTTAGCTCGGCTCCCTCCTTCCGGTCTACAATGCAGTCTGTTACTCGGTTGGCGATGATGAGTCCCCTGAATTGGTCGAGACTCTTCGCTCGTGTAGTATGTGTTGGTTGCGACGGATTCTGTCTCTACAAGGTTAGATCTCCGACTCCTCGCTCTTACAGACATGATCAGCGCCAACAGCAAAGAAACGCAGTCGCAATGTCCTTCCTCTCCTATTCATAAGAAAGAACCGTCAGCCTCACAATGAAGAAGCGAATTCCGAGCGCTCATATCTGCTCGCTTCTGCGTTATGGACACGATCAGTCGGATTGTTGGTGATTCCCTTCCGTGAGCTGGATGCTCTAGCGCGTATCTGCCCAGTTCTACACGCCAATCGTACGCACATCGAAGTGTGTCTCCCTGTGGGCACGATCCGAAACCAAACGCCGCACAACGTCGTTATCGTTCTATTGAGAGCGCTCAGATTACTCCCGGTCTCCGCGCACTCGCTGGCGATCAGCACCAAGCGAAGACAGAGAAGCTTCCTGTAGTGTATTGAAACGAGGGAGACATCCACCAGGCGCCAGGTTGCAGTGTGCCGGTACAATCAAAGCTGCATCCAAACGCCACCGCAAAGCCAGCCCGGTGGTCTGGCTTCTGAGCAGCCTCCCATACAAATGACAAGTCAAATAGCTGACTGTCTTCCGTCACGGAGAAAGTCCACCACCGTAAAGGATCCGACCGAGTGTACCCATCTGGTGAGAAGATCCAGTCGTGGAAATTCGCTGGTTTTTCGTGGTGGCATAGTAAAACCAAGTGAGGATTCTTATCTTAGTACTCACTTCATTCATTGAATCAGGTGTTACAAACAACAATCAGTCACTTCAACAGACACAGACCCGACCGGAAAGCCACTGCCACGCCTTTGCCATTGGGGTCCGTACACTGTGGAGCTACAGTATCCGCCAACGTGCGACTACGGTATTATGTGCACTACAGTATGCTGGGAGATGGACCGCGTCGGACCCTCGGGAGACTGCGAGCCACCAGGCTCCTGCATACCATTTCCAATTTCGACCTCGACGTCTTCTATCCAAAGCGTACAGTTGCCAATTAGCCGACCATGTTCTTCCAGCGCTTCGCTATCGTCGTTCTCTCGCTCGTCAGCCTCTCCAATGTGGTTGACGCACAGGCTCGCGGCGTGTACTCCAAGCCGACGGACGTGACGGGCAACACGGACTGGTGGGTCCCAAACCACCGATCGCCGTGTCCTGCCTTGAACACTCTTGCGAACCACGGCTACATCAACCGCAACGGCAAGGATCTCACGGGTCAGATCCTCAAGAACGCCATCAAGGAGGTGTTCAACGTCGACGACTCGGTTGCCAACTTCGTCATTGCCGGCTTGCCCCAGAAATTCACCCTCGCCGACCTCAGCAAGCACAACTTCATCGAGCACGATGCGTCGCTCGTGCACGCTGACTCGTCGTACAAAATCAACCCGATGCAGGTGGATGGCGGGCTCGCGAACGACCTCTTCGCTCGTGGTGATGCGAACCGTGAACTCGGCGTGGACGAGGTCGGCATGGCTCTCCGTGTGCGTCTCATTTGGTGCCAGCAGAAGCAGGGAGGTTGCGACTTCGGCTCCAACCAGCGCGATGTCACTTTCCGTGAAGCCGCCAAGCTCACTGTCGTCATGGGCGCCAAGGGCAACAACAAGATCACCCTCGAGCACGCATACTCGTTCCTCGTTGACGAGAAGATCCCGGATGGATGGACCAAGTCCCGCAACAGCATTAGCCTCAACACGCTGACCACCCAGTCGGTGATTATGCAGAAGATCGCCGGTGTCTCCACGTAAGCGGGAACGCCACGACCACAAGTAACTGTCTATCTGTGAGCATCGTTGCGTTTCGTGGTGTCGGCGGCACTTGAGCCTACTGGATGCAGTCAATGGGAGCTGCACCCTCGGCCAAAACTCCGTCAAGTAGAATGTCCAGGCGTATAGGTGTGAACATTATGTGTGAGCCATCGCATTGGGACAATACACTGTCGGCTCATTCTTTCTCCTTCAATGCCACCATGAGCAACAACGCCTGCACCGCAAGACACCACTGGAAGATGCATGTTCCTCCGTCCCTACTGAGGCTGCTGACACTCCTACCGCGTGGCTTCCGTAAGTCTGCTTTCGGCGAAGCATAGAAGCGTCCCAACATGCATGGCCAGTAGAGTCCCACGTCTTCCGGTGATTCAGCAGAGGAGCTCTTCATCTGGACCGATACCTTCCACAGTGCCATTTCCAGCCAGTATGTAGTCACTATATCGAGGATTGTTGGATCGAACTGGCTTCTTGACGGAAGTCTCAGTTTGTGGCCTTTCTCATGCCAACTACAACGAGTCGGTCGATCGAAGGGATCAGTTGTAGAAGCGAGGCGGGTATTCAGTATTGTTGGAATAGCTTGCAAAGGTATCCGGACCGATAGACACGTTTGACCCTGTTTGACTGCAGGGTACGGTAGAGGCCTCGTGGTCGCACAAGTGTAGCCATGTGTGTGCTGCAAAGGCAACTGGAGGCACCTGCTCAGCTGTTGTGCCTGCCATCTTTGTGGTCTCGAGTCTCCAAAGGCGCGGCGGAAGAGACTCCCTCTGCTGGACTATGCCGTCCATGTGATCCCTACGAAACACTCGAGGCGACTGCGTCTCTGTGACCGCGCGGGTCTCAGGTGTGGCTCCAGTACGGAAAGTGAGAGAATACTGTACATCCGTGAGCTCCTTGACCCTGTAAAGCTGGTGCCGTTGATCACGATGCCGTTTGGATCGCCGCCTCTGCCTCCCCTCACCGCGTCTTCGTCATCGAGCGAATGCCACGTTCATTATCCATTCTACTCGCTCCCAGCGACGTTCCACAGTATCTATCCACCATGTTTAAGCTCGCTTTGGTGACTGTATGCGCTGTCGTCTTCTCCACTACTGCGGCTCAGGCCCAACAAATCGGCGTGTACTCGCGACCGGGTGATGGCCAGGCCTCCGGTGTCGCCGGTGCACGCACAGCGTTCCTCCGGTCGCCATGTCCAGCACTCAACACGCTCGCCAACCACGGCTACCTCCCTCGCGACGGCCGCAACATCTCCCCACAAATGCTGCGCAACGCCGTGATGCAGGTGTACAACGTCGACTTCTTCACGGCTCAGCTGCAGACCTCAGGCCTCCCCTTCCGCCTCACACTCGCCGATTTGAGCCAGCACAACTTCATTGAACACGACATGTCCCTCGTCCACGCCGACAACTTCTACCGTCAGGACCCCGCACAAGTCGACGGTGGCCTCGCCAACGATCTGCTTGGCCGTGCAAACAACGGCCAGCTCGGTATTACGGAGGTCGGTCAGGCCATCCGTGCGCGTCTGATCTGGTGCCAACAGAAGCGCACGGGCTGTGACTTCAAGTCCAGCCAGGCGACCATCGCGTTCCGTGAAGCGGCTTTGTTTCTTCAGGTTTTTGGAGGCAAGAACGGTGCGACGATCAGTGCACAGCATGCCTACTCGTTCCTCGTGCTGGAGCAGTTCCCTGCCGACTGGCGTCGTCCTTCGACTCCTGTGACGCTCACCGAACTCAACCAGCTCTCGAACACCGTTCGACAAGCGACGGGTGTGTAGATAGAAGGAGGCAGCATGAACCACGGGATAAAACCGTGGGTAGCTTGTTCATGAGTTTACTATGACTTGATGTTCGTCGTCGTAAAACTGTAAAACATCGTTTGTTCTCGAATCTGCTTGGCACCTAAAACCACAAATGCGATCTCAGGACACACTGTGCGTGGCTGGCATCCCCACTGTAGACCATGTCTCTCATGTGTGGCAGGATTGGATTGAAAACTGAAGTGTGTGATGACTCTGGCCGAGTATGCACATGTGCATATCGGCATACTCTAGCCTTTTCGGCAATCAGACTCTGTATAGAATAACATCAGTCAGTAGTTTCTTGAACGGTCGGGAGGACGGTCTTCCTCGGTGCAGAAGCACTGGCCTCCACCTGTCTTGCTTCCAGTACTTTGCGGTGCAACGTAGAAACAGTCTTAGCAGCAGCGATTCGATCCTCGAGAGTGACCACGAGATTCTGGTCTGCGAGGGGTATCAACCACTACACTTCAAACACACGCTACGCTGCCATGCGTTCAGCTTGTCCTCATTCATACTCGGAACTGCGTGCGGTCTCACCAAGAGACAACTAATAACTACAAAAAATGCCTTCGTCCAGGCACGTCGATCACATCGCATTCGTCTCTCATTCTTATTTCTCCTCCCTCTCGAAGATCCGAACGATCACGATGTCCACGATCCGGCAGTTGTGGATCCTCTTCGCTGCTTTGATCTCCATCACGTCGGTCGCCCAAGCCCAGCCCGTCGGTCAGTACTTCCGTCCTCCAGACAGCCAGACATCAGGCTCACCAGGATCTCGTGCAACGTACCTGCGTTCCCCATGTCCAGCACTCAACTCCCTCGCGAACCACGGCTACATCCCCCGCGACGGTCGTGGTCTGAACCCGCTGCTGCTGTTCCGAGCCATCCAGCAGCGCTACAACGTCGATTTCTTCACAGCTCAGCTGCAGACGTCGGTGCTTCCAATGTTCCTGACACTTGCTGACCTGGGCAAGCACAACTTCATCGAGCACGACATGTCGCTCGTCCACGCCGACTCAGCTTCCCGCCAGGACCCGTCGCAGATCGACAGCACCCTTGCCAACGATCTTATGGCACGTGCAAACAACGGACGCCTTGGCATCAAGGAAGTCGGCCAGGCGATCCGCGCCCGGTTGGGTTGGTGTCAGCAGAAGTTCACAGGCTGTGATTTCAAGTCCGGCCAAGCCAGCGTCGCCTTCCGTGAAGCTGCGACACTGGTGCAGGTGTTTGGCGCTAAGAACGGCGCGACGATCAGCGTGCAGCACGCGTACTCCTTTCTCGTCTTGGAAAAGTTCCCAGACGACTGGGTCCGTTCTCCAAGCTCGATCTCGCTCCTCGAGCTCAACATGATCTCGGCTCAGATCCGATCTGCTGCTGGTGTCTAGAGTCGTGTAGTAGTCGGTGGAGGTCGACTGTTGTGTGTGTGCGTGTGTGTTCCGATGAGTACGTCGCAGAATTTGCCGTTAAATTCCACTTCGTAGTGTGTTTTGGTATCACTTCAAATCTGCTTATTGAGACAGTACAGTGTCGCTTTCCTTGGGCTTGACTCCACATTCGGACACCACACACCCAAGGAGGATACCGTTGAAGAATCGCACGCGTAGAGTACTTCGAAGTAAATCCGTAAGAGGCCTCGCACGACAACGTTGGGCTCGTCCGCCGTTGGACTCATGATCAGGTGAGACTTTTGTGAGATTTTTTGCTCCCAGATTGAACGCTTGGAGGCAGTCTAGTCCACCTTCGGATGACTCCTCTACCATCCACACATTGTTCCTCAAGAAAGGTGCGTAAACTGGACGCATCACTGAGCTTGCCTTTGTGTGTGCAGCCAATACGTGTGAATACAGCCAACAATACAAGTAGTGGACAATTATTGTCCAAAGCCTCAGCAAAAGCTGGCGCAAGAATAGAGACCTCAAGATATACCACCAGCAAACCGAGTTCACACTGTCTTTGAGTCACACGCCTGCAGTTGCGACGGTCACCGACAGAGTAATCTCAGTGGCCCTACATGCCACAGGCCGATGTAGCCATGTGGCTCGTTTATGAGCAACGTGCTCTCTCCCCAACAGGAGGTCGCAGCAAATGGCCGAGACCTATGGGCCGGACGCTAGGACACACAGCTGAAGTGCCTCGCGTCGCTTCATTTTGAGTAAAAGCCATAACGACTAGTCGCTTCCGGCAGCCACACGCGATGCCTCTGTCGTTACCAGGCGAGTGGCGTTTTCTCTACTCGAATGCGTTCCTGGACAGACTGTACCTGTTCAACAGACAGTGGTGACCTTGGCCGAGCGATCCTGAACTCCTCCCTCTCATTCTCAAATCTTCTCGGCGACGAGCAGCATCCTCATTCAGCAACAACTCCACCACCGCCACAATGGTCTCCGTCATCAAGCCTTGCCTTGCTCTCGCTGCCGCGCTTTTCGTCTCGGTCGATGCGCAACAAACTGCATCACTCGCCTCCCAGCAAACCGTTGAGGTCACTTCTCCCGTTGCTACCACCGCTACCGCTGCAGCACCGACTACCGTAGCGACAGCTCCTGTCATCACCGCCCCGATCGCTACTGCTGCAGCGGTCCAGCCTGCAGCCGCCGCTACCCCTGGTGCTCTTCAAGTCGGCGAGTACTTCCGCCCTACAGGCGCACAAGTCTCAGGCATTCCTGGGGCTACCACGCCATACGTCCGTTCGCCTTGCCCGGCCCTGAACACTCTCGCTAACCACGGCTTCCTCCCACGCGACGGCAAGAACATCCCCAAGAAGGTCTTCGCCCAGGTCCTCATGGAGGTCTTCAACCTGGACTCAGGCCTCGCTAACTTCCACGCCACGCTGCTCAAGGCCACGGGCAACCACTTGTCGGACCTCGGCAAGCACAACTTCATCGAGCACGACTTCTCGGTTGTCCACTCGGATTCGTTCTACCAGGGCGATCCGTCCGCAGTCGACATGAACTTTGCCGCTGACCTCCTCGGACGCGCTCAGAGAGGTATGCTCGGTGTCCAGCAGTTTGCCGAGACCTCCAAGTCGCGCATGGCTGTCTGTAACGCCAAGCCGACGGGATGCAAGCTAAGTGGCTTCCACCGCTCGCTGGCGTTCCGCGAGCAGGCGTCGATCTTGCGTGTCTTTGGCAGCACCAATAGTGAGACCTGTCGTGTGGACTTCGCCCAGTCGTTCCTCGTCGACGAGCGTATCCCGAACGGTTGGCAGAGGCCGCAGACGCAAGTGCGTCTGGCCGATCTCACTGCGACGGGCACGAAGATTGAGCGTACGATGCGTACCGTGTAAGTCGGCCATCAAGTGTGGAAGTGACACCGTCTGTGTGTTTGTAGTGAGGTTATGTGTCCAGGTCAATGTAAAACTACCACTAGTACGCATTGTTTTGTGTATCCACGAGGCACATTCTCGTTCCACGCTACCTTTCTCGGCAAGTTTTGGCTCCCTAGTGCTGGGCTTGAATCACCGGTGGCGGCATTGGCGACACGCCCTCGACTGTGAAGATCTGGTTCCAGTTATGTTCCTTGCACGGACGCAGGGACATAGGCGTCTTCTCGGGGTAGCGAGGGCCATTGGTATCCACACATAGTCCTGGCTTGCTGGGTGTTGTAAGCTTGCCAGTGCCTTCGTCGAACTTGAAGACCTGGCGTTGATCGCCGTTTGAACATTGTTGCAGCTGGAGGGAAGCGCCGTCCTTTGTCGATGCGGCTCCAACGCCGAGGCAGAGCCACGCCTTGGCAACGCTCTTGATCTGGGAAGTCGCCGTATCGTACGCAAACGTTTGTGGTTCCGAAGGATTGAAAACACACGGCTCGACGGTCAGCGAGTTGCCTTTGCCGTCATCCGCGACGCACAGGAATGAGCTGAAGAGCCGCAAACGGAACGGGAACCCAATCGCAAACAGCTTTGGCGTGCCATCCGTTGGCAGGGCAGGGAGTTCCGCCGATTCACCGATGGTCATCAGTGTTTGGGCCTGTTAGGAGGCGTATCACCATCAGTTGGTTGGTATCAAAGCACACAGAGAGCTCATATTCGTACCGGAGAGCCGAATGACTTGCAGTCCGCGAGCCGGAGTGTCGACGGCGTGTTCGTCTCGGCGCCGCCGTCGTCAATACACAGCGGTTGCTTTCCAACGCCTCGTGGTTTTGCCAACAGCCACTGGTACGTGAAGTAGTTGTACATGAATTTCTGCGTGGGATCGTGGAAATCACATGCCTGGAGTTCCAGCGACATTGAGGCATCAGCCCTCACAGTTAAGCAGGACGTCGGTTTGCTAGCGCTCTGCAGCGAGTAGCTCGTCTGGTTGAAAACAAAGAGCTGGGTTTCCACCGCCGATTGACACGCCTTGAGTTCGACAGGACCTTCGCCGTTGGCATCGTCCACGCACAGTGGCGTAGGAGCCGGCATGCCCACCATTCCTGGCTGTAAGTCGGGGACTGGCTCGAACTGGTAACGAAAGATCGACTGAATCGCGAATGGCTGGCCTGCAGCTACGACCCAACCGCCATTCTGCAGGAAGCTCTCGAGCACCGTAGACATTTCGCGAAACCCAGCGGTTGTTGAAGCCTGAAGAGCAAGCACGATGGTGGCGATGGGAAGCCAGGTGCGTACCATGGTTGTGGGATGTTGCTTGTTGTGACCGTGTCCGTTGTAGCGAAAGTTGGCGAATGCGTGAAGGGCGTTGCCCTCCTTCGAGATGTTACCACGCCAATAGCGTCGTTACTTATCCCCCACAGGAACCGAATTGCCTCGACCAGGCGTCGTTTCATGAACGTAACATCTCTTAAAGATGTCGAAGGATCTCCTGGACGGGCCTCGCAAGATATCGCAGCGACACACAATCAAAAACGACCGACATATGTGAAAAGACGCATGAAACGACTATGATCAGATTGCTCGAAAAGCTGTCTCGAGTGGAGAACAATCCACGAACACTTCTGGTGCTCAAGACTTCAATAAACTTATTTAAAACTTAGAGCTCAACCGAAAGCTGAGTTGTTGCTGCCCTCACTCCTAGCAGACTGGCGAAGATGCTGACAAGCTCACGGTCACGCCCGCTGGGCGCACAGCCTCAGCATCACCGTCCTCTTTCGCGGAGTCCGGCGTATTAAACGTCACCACGGACTTGCGTCGCATGTTACCGTCTTCGTCGACAAACGCAAGAGCTCTCTTCGATGGCGATGCCGCCGTGTGGACCTTGGTGAGATCGACAGCTTCGTCTTCAGGAGCGTCTCCTAGACCCTTCTCATACCAAAGCTGCAGTCGCGTCTCCACGAGCTCGTTGCCTTCTTCGATCCATTGACGTCGTTCTTGCTTGCACTGGCGCTTGAACTTGGCGTTGGCTTCGCGTTTGCGTTCCGCCTCTTGCAATTCTTCGTCAACTTCCTTCAAGCGCTGCTTTTCTTCCACTGTGCGGCTCACGAGCGATCGGTGTGCCTGCTCATCGTCTCGAACTGCAACTGCTTTGTCGACAGTGTAGCCACGCAGCACCATGCGGTTAGTGATGGTCTCCGATCGCCGCATCACGCCGTCCCCGTCCATGTATTCAAACATCGCATCCAGTGACGGCTTCGCACTGACGACTGGAGCTGATGCCAGCGGTGTCTTCGTAACGGCAAGCGGTGTCAGCGGAAGTGAAGGAGCCAGCAGAGGAGACTTGGACGCTGGCACCAGTGGAGGCATTGTTAGCTAGAGGAGAGAGGAGCTTGATCGGTCTTGAAGGAATCTCGAAATGAGAGTCAGAGAGGAGTGCGAAGGTGAAGCCTTCAGTCTAGACTCTCGTGAAGAACGTCGTCATGTTTGAGGTCGGGCTCCTGAAGGACGAGGCCTCCGCCCCAGCCGTTGGGCGAATCCGCCCAATGACCTGAGCAGAGGACGATGATGGGTACTTAATCCCTCGTTTAAACTCAATCCCTCACTGAAATCTGTAGCCATTCCATCATTACAGCCAATCAGTCAACGCAAAGCGAAGGTTGACGTTGAAGGTGGTTCATTGAGACGACGAAGTAGCCTAAATTTGAAGCTGTCAGCGTAAAAGGCCGGATCCACCCGGGTGGAAGACGAACCACCAGCGATCCCGGTACAATTGCCGAAATCCAGCTTAGGGAAAGGACCCCCTCCTTCCACAATGGCTGAAACGCGTCATTTTATGATATCCTAATACATGTTCGCAGCGACGCGACCTACGACCTCTTCCGGCTGCAAAACACTCTGTCGAGCTTGTCGTGAGACTTTGATAGCGATAGTGATATCGCTCCACCGAACACAACGATCCTCATTTAGCATCTATGCCAAGGGGCTGAAAATACCGCGATCAAAGAATAGCCTTCCACGGTGTATTTTTCTGTACCAGCCAATGCCGCATTCAGCCAAATGGCGAAGCCTTCTTCAGCGGCACCAATATCTGCCCCAGCGCCTTCACAAGCAACTCCGGTAGAGCAGATACTCTTCCATGTTCGCTTCATCGACCAATGGCGAGCTTCGGCGTCCTGGCAGTCGCAACGGTTTGCATTTGTCGGTCTCGAATTGGAGTTGCATGGGCAAAATGGCGTGTCTCCAGCGTCCACTGTGTTGGATTTCTCATCTCAGTCGAATCCTTCTCATCATGACGCTCTACGCAGAATATCCGGCCCTTTTCAAGTCATGGTGGTAGCCAAGATGCCATTGGAGGCAGCCAACGACCAGCAGAAAGCCCTGCTTCAGCTCACCGTGCCAGTCCAAGTCCACAATCAACTCGCTCGTGTGAACAAAGTCCACTTTCTCAAGTCGTGTGCTTCAGGAGCCGACGTTCACCGGGAACTGAAGCGTGTTCTGGACTTGGCTAGTGTCGCCAGACCCTGTGAACTGACGTTCCTACGCCATAACCACGCCCAAGCTGCTGCGAAAATCCGTCCATTTGCTGCAAGAGCTGACGTACAGAAGGCTCAAGTGGCACAGTTTCAAAACCTTCAGGAAGAAGAGTCCAAGTGGCCTGACGAGCGACGGAAGCGCAAGCAGTTCGTGCTACAGCAGCTGGATTTCGACCGAGAGCAGTATCTGTATGACTACATTGGAGGCCGACTCCAGACTCTTCACGAAGAAATCATGGGCGGTGGCCAGTGGCACGCGTACGAGTTCGAGAAGGCGTTGTGGTACTACCACGCGCCGACAGGAGAGCTGATTGCTGAGCATCCGATGCGAAACAACGAGAAAACGAGAGAATTGATCGGTAGTGTGCAGCTACGGACACGCATGGCAGCGCAGAAGCTGCAACACGGCACACGGGCGTTTTTACGACGAAATCGACTGATCAACGCAGCCACAGGGAGATTACTGGAGGCCATCGTCAACGACATTTGGGCCACATCCGTCGACACTGCAAGTGTGCAAGCCACTGTGGCACGGGCACAAACAGCCAACGATAAGTTACTAGAGACCATCATCAACGAGATATGGAACACAACCGTTGAGACTGCATGTGCTCAGGTTGCAGAAGAACGAGCTCAAGCAGCTACTGAGAGGATACTAGACAGCATTGTCCACGGTACTTGGACCATTTCTGTCGACGCCGCATTAACTCAGGCTGCTGCAGTACGGGCAGAAGCAGCATCTGAGAGGTTGCTGGAAGCGATCGTCAACGATATTTGGAACACTTCTGTCGACGCTGCCTGTGTTCAGGCTGCTGCAGAGCGGGCTCAAGCAGCAACGAAGAAGCTTCAATCTGCGACGGCAACGACCGCGAAGGTTCGAGGCCTGTTGGGGAAGTTTATGCCTCGCAAAGTCGTCACAAATGAAGATGTTGAGGAGCCAGCGCCGGTCGCGGCTGAGCAAGACAAAGAACCCACCGTTCAAGAAGAATCCCATCCACCACCGGCCGATGTGGAGCTTGCTACTACGCCAGTAACTATCACTGTCATCGAGCCCGAGGTGATTCATCCACCACCAAGAATCGACTCGTTGTTTACGAATGCTGCGCTCACTCAAGCCACGGCCGCCTCACGACCTGTCTCTGCGATTGAAAACGTTTCTGGGCAGGTCGTCGTCGACATTGTACAGGCAGTTCCTCCACCTGAACCGCTCTTGCATGAAGAACCCGAGTGGTGTGAGCCAGAGACTCCAGTTCCCGCAGCAGCCGTGTTGCCTGAACCATTGCAGTCGTCAACAAGCTTCAATGTCATCCCTACAACTCCAGACCAGCCCGAAAGCGTAGTCGACGACTTCACTGCCTCTCGCTACGTTGACGATGATGACGAGGATATCGTCACGAACTGGCGATCACAGCTGCGCTTACTCAAAGCCCACTACCAAGAACGACGCGTATCACCTAAAAGAATGAAAGCCCAGAAACCAGGACCACACAGTACGGTTATAGTCGGCCACGGATCGCGTTCTTTCTCCTCGACGATAGAACCAGCTCTTCACGATCGGTCAGCGTCGTTACTGTTGGATCTGTCGATCGACGGGCCGGTCTCACCAGGCCTATTGACATCACTGGTACGATCTGTCCTCTTCTAAATGTTCTCGCGGTTCGACTGTGCACTAATACTGGCGCTGTTCCCGTAGAAAGATCCCAAACAGCGCAGTGACAGCGATAACTGGCACATTGAGTCACCGCCGTGGCGTCGAGACGGCAGCTTCCGCAGCTTTCACGATTTTTTCACGGGATCCACATCTCCAGAGGCACGATGTGGTTATCCCAGTGGCAATCTTCGTCTTCCAGTAGCCACCAGATACGACTATGAAGACGAGCGAGAGAACGCGGGAACGCAATCCCTGTCAGCTTCGACCAAACTACCGAAACTGGGACCACCAGCCCCATTAGTGACACAACCACCTCCTGCTGCGCTACTCACCGACTCCAAAGTACGTGGAAATGGAATCGCGTCCGCTAGTCGCACGAATGTGAATGAAGCCGTCTCAAGAACCTGCGCCACGACGATGCAGTCGTCGCCACCAAAGAAATTGCCGTATATTCGACGAAGAAAGAGATGAATTCGCTCAAGAGCATGGGAAGGATGCAAGAACAACTCAACCGGAAGCTGGAGCGGATACAGTGAATACAGTGGACCCAGAACGCTCCTATCGTGCGTCGTGGCCGTGGGGTGACTGACGGCATCAAGCCAAAAATGAGGCTCGAATGCCATGGTTTCGGGAAACGGAGAGACCTTCTACAGTGAAATAGGGGTGTATTGAGGCAGTTCAAATGGCTGGAAGCCACGGGAACCATCAATATAATCACGAAGAAGAACAAAAAGAACACAGTCGCGATGGCAGCGGGAGAATGTGGCGCCTTCGCTGAAAGCCAATCGATCAGTCCAAGAAATGGACAAGTGGGACTGAGTTCTGCCGTTAAAGGTATGGGAAAACTCGAACAGCGAACTTTGCAATTTTACTCCATTTCATTCAGACGTGTGCTTTCCCACGGATCCCCAAAGAGATCTCGGTACAGCATACGTCCTGGCGTGAACACAGCGAACGCGCCTGCAATGACAGCACCAGTGTACGCGCCCTTCATGAAGCGAGCATGGGCGCGGACGTTCTTGTGGCGGATGTGGTAGACGCCGGCGCTGATGCTGTAGATGGTGAACGCCGACAGTCCGTGGATCCAGGAAAAGCTGCCAGTCGTGTCGCGAATACCGAAGGATGACACGCACGTCGTGAGCATGGCACCAGTCCATACGCGGCCGAGAATGCGGTGTGCTTGTGTGCCCTTGCGCATGAACAGCACAGCTGCTCCGATGCCCAGCACACCGACAGCGGCGGCCGTGTGGACGGTGTGGGTGGTATCCCACTTGTTCGTGTTAGGATACAGAGCTTCATGGACGCTGGGTGGGATGTGTGCGGCGGGTGACTCCATAATAGCGCTTGGGGGGCGAGGAAGTCGATGCGGAAATGGGAGGAATAGGAGACACCGTCTTGGTGGCTCTTCATGTCGACCAGCATTCCTGCGTTTCACAACCATTCTCGCGAGATGATCACCTTACCCTCAGAAACAGATATCAACACTGGAAGTTTGGTAGAATGGGTAATGGAATATCCAAGGCTCTTGTGCCCTATCATTAGCTGATTCACGTACTTCCTTGCAATCAAGTACCAGTCAAAGATGAGTTTATAGAGGCTATGAAGTTTAGGGTCAGTGGTCATCATCAAGATCGGAACGATGATGGTGAGAAAGACCAGCAAGTTGCAGTGCAGAAAGATTCACTGGCTCGGCCGCCAGTACCGTACTACTTGAAGTATACAGTGCGAGGAAGAAATGAGCCATTGCATCAATACGTGCACAGACGCAAGTGACTTATTTGTGTTGGATGCAATGGCAGCACAGAGCCAAAGACGAGTCCAACTGCTGCATACTGCCCTGACGATATAGCTGGAATGGTGTATAGTATGCTGTTCCTGGGATGCAATCTTTGATTTCAAAGTGGGAACGAGTGAAATTTCTACCAATTCCCAAACTAATTGTAAAATTTATACCAAAACTTTCAAAAATGTAGAAATTATACCATCTGACCAAAAACGGAAACAAAAATGTAAAATATATACCATTTGCAATTTTACCAAGA
>JAADVL010000411.1:0-27684 GCA_023334995.1 Pythium sukuiense
ACCCCCCCCCCCACTCAAGGCACCAACTTACCGGTATCTGAACGATGACATCTCGCTTAGGCAGACGCCAGAGCTTCTCCTCGAGTTCGTCTTAGGCCAACATAGTTTTAGAAACCTCAACGAGTCTGTGCCCAAGGTGCAGTTGACGTACTTTGGAAAGTTGATTCGAGTCTGGGAGATTCTCAATGTCGCCGTGGCTGAAAAAGGATGTGTCCTTTATCCAGCGCATCGCCACGTACACTGCGGCCAATTCACCCTTCATCACGTAGAAAGCCTTCACAACCTTGATTTGATACGCTGTCACAAACACATCGTGTCCTCGAATCATTCTTTGAGGCCCTGCCGATTCTTCAAGAGCCGCAAATGATCCGTCTACATCACTTCCCTGGAGTATCCCCATAAGGCTGTTCACTTCATTCTCGTGCAAGACGTACTTGATTGAGTCCAGGCGAGGAAACAGTTGTAACTTTGTTCCACGGTGCACTTTTCCCCCTTCAAGAAGGAAACGGACATCGCATGCTTCGACCTACGGAAGTTCGCCTTGCTGTTAGCTCTTCCATGTAAAAGACTCCCATTCAATGGAGTAACCTACCAGATCTTGGGCATCTTGCCCTGAAAATCCTGATCTCGTCATCAAACCGATCTCCTTGAGAGTTACAGCAGTAAGACGTTTTCCTTGGGATAGCTTGAGTGCCATCCAGCCAAACTTTTGAAGTCACTGCCGCTTCGTGACCACCTGTGTTTCCTTGCGGGCACGCGCTTTTCCTTTGCAAGGAATTGCGAACGTCATCGCGCTGGCTGTTTCCTGTGTCGCCATCGTGTGGATCGTTTGGCTCGGCACTGTGAGTGCTGTGGCGTTGCTTGTGCGAGTGGTTATAGCTTGTTGTCCTGCAATAGCCGTGCGAGCTAGTCTCGGATCGACTAGATCGTCAATTTCAACGGCAGCGAGTACACTCCCTTTCTTACAGGCAGCTATCGCATTCTCGACAAACTCGTCCATTTGTTGGTACCTTGTCGAGTCGTAGCTGGCCACAATCCCTACTAGCTCGCGCAACTTCGCCATCAATATGTTGAATTTCTCGCCCTTGTTCATTTGGTCTGCTGGTGTCATGGTCGCTGAAGAAATCATAACTTCACTCGGCAGCACCCTCCGAGACGTGTCGTTTTCTGGGGCGAGGATGCGCGAGCGTGGGTGGATGTGAAGGAACGGGGTCGTCGTCTCAAACCGATGCCGGTGAATGCGGCGGTAGTACAGAACATGTCTGCACGGCAGTAGCTGCGTGTTCATAAAGATACTCGTGCACCTGAACGACTGCCGATGTAGGGAATCGTGCACATGTTAGCAACAATCTCAGTGATTCAGTCACCTCGCCACTCACCTCAAGTCTAATGGTGCACGAGCAAGATTCGTCCACGTTCTGATCGAGCTCAACCTCAGTCCCTAGCTCTCGAATCGTGTAGTGGGTTGTGTTTGCTTGAGAATGCTTGTACTCGCCCTAAATAAAGCAACATCAGCCAAGTCCCGAGTTCGAAATATCTGAAGCACTACTCACCAGCACAAGGTCGAACGCGAACGGACTGATTTCCTTCAAGTACGCTTCTTCGTCGTAACCCTGCAGCTTAATCAACTCGCTCATGAGGTCATCGATACCCATGGATTTGTTGATTGTCTTCTTGAGCTTGCCCCATTTTGACTCGAGTCGGTTGTTTGTGTGGTTACCGAGATGGGGCATGTTCTGTCGAGCGTAGTCCGTCCACTCACCGCGACTCGCATCCCAATTTTCCAGGAAGTAGACGTAGAACGGATGGAGACTGGCGTCGCGGAGGAGATGTAGAAGGAGTGCTGTGCGGTTCTCATATTCAGTCAGCGTCTTGCTCGACCGCATCGACTGTAGCACGTCACGCACTTGTTGTTTCTCGCCGTTAGTGTCGATGACGAGGCTATGGACCAATTCATACATCCATGGGTTAGGATGCATTGGTCTGTATGCTTGAATTCCTGTGTAGAAGCCCCAGCTCACTCACCATCTTCGCCAAGTACGCGTCAACGTGATATTTGCACAGGAGGACACGAGCATGGGGGAACTCTTCGGCGAGCACGCTCTTTTCTCCGAAGTGTTTGTCGATGACACGGATATCACGCCATGCGGGATTGTTCCGCTTGAAAGCTGCGACGACGTCATGCACGTTGTCTTTTGTCTCCCTGTGAATGATCGAATGTTGAATGTATTGTCCCTACACACATGTTCACAACGGCAGCTTCTCTAGTGATTTCATGAAATCAACGTGAACTCCATACCTTTCCGAACATATCCATGGTCATGAAGCTGAACAAATAGTAACCGTTCCTGTTGGTGTCGTGGGTTGAGTCGATCAGCACGACTTGAGGGTATGCCGCCGCAATCTGTCTCATCGCTGCTGTTTGGATCACGATGGACTCAACGATGTGAGTCGTTGGGTCTACATTGATAGCCGCGACGTTGCCAGCGTAGGAGCAGAAATCGTTGAGAATCCACTCGACTCGTTGTGTACTCGTAGTTGTAGCATTCTTGGCTTTCTTCGGACGGGCGAGTAGATTGTGGACGTCTTTCATGTGCGCCCTCAAACCTTAGAACAATACCAGTGTGTGAGCTCATGAATTCCTCAATAGGCGTGAACATATCGTACCATCTTGCTTGCGAACATGGTTGAAGACGTTCAGCGCTTTCCCTCCCTCGTCAACTATCCCATGCACTCGTTGGAGTACTGCAGGATCTTGAATACGTCGATTCTCTGCGTAGAAGGAGTACACCAAGGGGTTGACGTTGTGGTTGTGAAACCCTTTCGGCCGAACGAAGATGTACCATGCCTCACCAACGCGCTGAACGGTAGCGTGTACAGCCACAGTGCAGCCAACATCCCGTACGAGGTGACCAGTACATACGCCAGCGCCACGGGACTTCGCAGGAATCCCGTGTGTGCATCTCAGGGTCTTCGAGTAAGTCTCCAGAGTTGTCGGGATGAGAACTTTGACCTCACCAACGCCTTCTTCAATTTCTTTGTTTCTCGCCCTCACGCTTTTGGTTGTCCGAGTTGGAAGAAGTTGGAGGACTCGGCAGCAAATTGACGAAGCGCACTGTCAAACTGATCCCACGACTGGTAGCGCCGATTGAATCCATCTAAGAACCCACCGTCTCTCGTGTCTCGAGGCCCATCTCGCGATAGAATGGCAGTAAACGAGTCGGCACCCCCCGAAGTTGATTGAGTCGAAGTTGTATCTTGGCGAACTGGCCCCGCTGCCTTTGAATTTTCGCCCAAACTTTCGGTACATGATGTCCTCGGTGAGAGAAGGCGCCACACATCGCTGTCTCCAGACTCGAGTTGACGAATCCAGTCCATATGTGGTCCCGTCTCAGCGCTTTCATGCCCAGACAGCCCAAGAGGCGATTCGATGTGTTGTGGCGACGGCGCAAATGATGGCAGGTCGCGATACAGCTTCTTTCTCGTCCCATTGTCTGTTGTAGTGGGCATATCTGCGCCGAGGTTGATCGTCGATCCGTGACTACCGGTCGTGTCGGTGCTGCTTCCACTGAATTGTCTTCGCGGGGTGCCGTTCCCGAGCTGACAAAGTATGATGACCTCGCGAGATATCAGACTGCCTTGATTGTCTCCAGCTTTGCTGCTGATCGTGTTCATCTCTTCGTGTATCTTGGTTTCGGCGGTCTGAGCTCCACGGAGGATACTGACTGAATGGCCTATATTAACGGCTTCCAGACCACTGTCGTGGAGAAGTGTTGATGCTGACGAACGGTCTGTGCTTGTAATCGTCAGTCTTGTTGATACTTGTGTGCTGTCTGATGTCGTTGTTGCTCCTCCGATGACCGTCTCGTCATCAACACGCTCCGTCGAGATTGACTGCGGTTTTTGTGGCTCATGTTCTACGACGACGTCGCTCCTGCTAGTGATTTGCCTGGTCCCGCCCTGTACGTCACTGCTGCCTGGGTGGTGGGCTCGCGCAGCACGCACGCGGCTTCTCGTTCTCGGTGACATGTTCTAGACCGTGCACTTCCAGACGAGTCGCTGTTTCTGTAGAGCACCAGTGGCAAAACCGCTGTTCCGGAGTGATGTTCATAGACGAGTGTATTTTGGGCACACAGTTCGACACCGAGACACAAGAAGGAGCACAGATTCATCTGTTGCAGCAGCACCAGCGGAGATATTGTAAAATTTAGGAGCGTTCCATTAATTTTGTCCAGGAGTGTACCTACGAACCGTGAGAACCACTAATGCAGTCGACTCACATGGGTAAAATTAGCTTGAGATAGTTTCTACTATCTATAATTGAGCATGTAGACTTTTACTTTGTAAATATTGAATATATAGTCATTCCAATGTTAGCCGAATTCCTCAAATATTGTCCAATCATTGCGTCGCCTGGACACGAACCACCGCTTCCACAGCCAAAAGGCCAATTCGTGCGAAAATGAGCTCACTGGAAGAGGACGATCCGATCGTGGCGGAGATCCCTGTGCATCTCGCCGAGCACCTGCGCAACCATGCGTTCGTCGTGCAATTCCCTTTGCGTCCGGCGTATCGTCCCATGCCGCAGGCGCCGCGCACGGCGCGCATGAAGCCCGAGCACCAGATCCTGCAGCTCGACTACGACGTGGACCAGCGCAGCGAGCACTTCGACACGGACGCTGAGGACTACCTGAAGCAGAAGCACCTGCGCCTGCAGTCGTCCAACGTACCGGCGCTGACCAACTACGCCGTCGCGGTGTTCCGCGAGGGCCAACTGCACCTGAGCCCCGTGACGGGCGTTTTGCAGATGCGTCCGAGTCTCTCGCACATTGATGACGCTGTGGAGGACGAGGAGGAGGACGTGGACATGGCCGACGAGCAAGAGCAGAATCAAGAGGACAGCGGCGCGAAGGAAGTCCAGTTCCAGTTCAAGAAGAAGCAGTCGGAGCGCGCGATCTCGGCCATTCAAAACTCGTACGCGTACAAGAAGCAGCAGATCAACGCCGAGCACTGGCGAGAGCTCAAGGTCCACGACAAGGACGTACGTATCTCCATTGTATTTCCGTCATCCTGCACTGATGCCATGTAGCTGACGATGGGTTTGCTTGTAAATAACAGAGCGCTGCGGCCGAGACCGAGTTTGAGAACCTGTTCAGCGAGCGTGAAGAGGACGTGATCTCGACCATGTCTGCGGCTGAATACCTTAAGGCGCTGCGCTATCGGGCGTCGGCTCAGACTCCACCACCAACGACCAAGCTGTGAGAAGCGTGTGTGCCCATTCATTAATATCTTTCCGACCGTTAGCTCTGAGAGGATTCCTCTGGCTGCTGTATCCTCTGTGAATTCTCTGCATCCACGACAACCCTCGCGGGTGCACTGATAGCCGTGTTGTTGGTCCGCGTTTGCTTGCGCTGTGCGAGTACTTTGTCCCGCCACGCCTCGTACTCCGCAGCAGTCACAGGCGTCTCCTTCTTCTCACCCGCTGGCCCTTTCGCCGCTTGCTTCGCCTGGCTGGTCTTGTCCTTTGACGCGCGCTCGGCGACTGCGCGCTCCAGCAGAATGGCGGCGCGCTGTGCCGCCTTCGTCATCACTAGTGGAGCCTTATCCGTGCTGCTGCCGTTCTCAACTGTCCTTGCTGCTGACGACGGTCGCGCTCCACGAGATGATGACGCACCACCCATTGCCCCTGCGAGAGACTTCTGGCAGTGGGCTTCAATGGACGATACGATAGCGTCAAATGCGCGCGGGTTGGCGCTGATCTCGGCGAGAAGCTTGGGCCGATCGACGCGCAGCTTGGCGCGTTTCGCACAGGCCACGAGGCACGCGGCCGCGAAGACCGAGTCGTTCGGATCAAACAAACGCGTGCCGCCGCTGTGTCCTCGACCGCGTGACAACTGCTCGACTACAACCTGTACAACAGCAACGCCACAGTCAATATCCGACCGCTTCACTTCACATCGTAGCTCCTCCCCATTCTCCAACTCACCTGGTACTCGTCGTGGACGCGGTTCACGAGCTCTGAGATGGACGCGCAGCCATGACGCACACACAGCGATCCGGGTGTGATCTTGAGCTGGCTCTTGATGTGGATGCCGTTGAGGATGCGGCGCGCGACCTGGTCCAGCGTGCGTGCGCTCGCGCCCATGAGCCCCGCAAAGCGCTTCACGTCCATGGGTTCGTCCATGGCACGACAGGCGGCCACCACACACGCCAGCGGCGTGACCATATCCACACTCATGGACTTCTTGGCCACTGCGAGCCGCAGGATCTCTCTTGCGCGCGCCACGACCTTCGCTGGCAGTCCTCCATAGGCCTCGGCGGCGATGCCAATGTCCATTTTCACCAATGCAGCTCTCCAATTTCGGGCAGCTCAAATAGTGCCCCATAGGGTACACTATTCCAGGTTGACGTCCTCGCCTGGGAGAATCCACGTAGCTCTGATAATCCGCTCAATCAAAATGGAAGCGTCGCCGACGCCGACGGATACAGAGTCCCCCAGGGCCAATGTGGACAGCATTGCGCATGAAGGTGCGTCAGTCTATCGCCTGTGATATTGCTATGTCGCTGGAGGCTGAAATACCCGTGTCTTGATCACCCGTAGACGCTCCGATAGCAGTTGAACAGCCCGACCTCGCCGCCAACAGCGAGCCGCCGGAGGAAGAGGCGCTGCCGCCGCCTGCACCGTCGCCGCCAGCGTCGCAGCAGCGTGGCACGAGCGTCAACGACCTCATGGTGCAGCTCCGCGCGTGGAAGGAGCGCAGTACGCGGCTGGAGCAGTTGCTCGCGAAGAAGAGCGCCAAGATGCAGGAGCAGGAGGAAACGGTGCGCTCTGTCGACTGCAGCGATGGTTTCATGGACCAGTGGTGGCTGACTATAAGCGCATGACGGTGGTGGTGCATGATGCGTTTTGATAGGAGACGAAGCTCAAGCGTCTGCTGGCGATGGCCAAGCGCAGCATCGACAACAGCAAGCAGGAGATGGCGGACAAGGACAGCGAGATCGAGCGGCTCAAGGAAGAGGTGCGCTGCGAATTGTGCGACTATGAAATCATCGTCGTTGTTGTGGTTTGATGACTGTGGGTGTGTCAGTTAGCGAAGAAGGTCCACGCCGCGCATGCGTGGGAGCCGGACGCATCCACTCGGGATCCACGGCGCATTCTGTACAAGGTGGCCCACGGCAGCACGCTCTGGTGCTTCGTGGAGTACGCGAGTGACCAGGACGTGGATGAGCGCAAGGACTACGCGTGGCACCGCTTCTACTCGGAGGCTGAGATCAAGGCGTACGCGAACCGAGCGAATGGTGAGCCGCTGACGCTGCCCAGTCTGTCTATGACGCCATTCCAAGTCGAACAAGTGGTACGAATTCATCATAGCCGCCGATATGCTAAGGATTGCTGAGGTTGCTGACGATATGATGGGCTGGTTCATCGCTCTTTGTAGAAAAAGGATATCAAGGAGGAAGTGGACAGAGTGCAGGAGGAGTTCCGACGCTATCGTGTGCGGTCAGGTGCGATTCGAGAATGCCAGTGTTGCTTGATGTTAGATCCCCACGCTGACCTGGTCATGCTCTGTGTCACTGTAGAGATCACACGAAAGCAGAAAGATGCCGAGATCCGAAAGGTACGGACCTGAACTGTGCGAGCCATTTTCTATGAGGCGCACCAGCTCACAAATGCTCGTGTGATGCATCCAGATGAGTGCCAGCGTCGTCGCACGCCAAGCCGAGCAGATCTCGGAGACCGATGTCTTGGGTGAATTGCAGTCAGCACGTGCACAGGTCCGAAGACTGACGAAGCAACACGCCGAAACTGAAGAACGGGTACGTTGTGCAGTGTGACTATCAGTGAATAGCATCAGCTGTATACTGACGTGTGCATGACAACAGGAGGAAGAGTGGCGACGAAAGTTTGAGAAGCTCATGAAGGACTACGAGAAACTGAGCGGCACGATGGGTGAGACAGTGCTAGCGACGGAGTGGCGCGAGCGATACGAGCAGGCAGTGCGAGAGAAAGAGGACGCAGAGAAGAAGATGGAGGATATGCGGCTCGCCCTGAGCAGTGGCAACGGTTCCGACCTGAATGCGCTGCGGCAGGAGTTTGCCCAGTACCGGAAGCGAGCGATCAATGCCGTGGACCAGAAGGAGCGTGAGATCCACGATATCCAAGCCCACCTGCACGACAACGGAGCGACCAATGGGGGTGGCAGCAACAGCAGCAGTCGCTCGAGCAGCTACAAAGACCTGGGTCCTCCACGCAGCACCGGAGGCGGAGGAGCTCGTCCGCTACGACGCATGAGCAGCAACAACAGCCTGGGAGGCCTGGAGGTGCCCAACCTCACGACCACGAACGAGTACCTGAAGAACATTGTGTACAAGTACATGACGACGGAGCAAGACGAAGCCCGTGAGCACATGGAGAAGGCGATCGCCACGGTGCTCAACTTCACGCCGACCGAGGCGCAGGCCGTGTCGGAGAAGCGCAAGGCCCAGGCTGGGTGGTTCTGGTGAGCGTGGAGTATCTTACATGAGTAGGCAAGTGGAGCTCTTCAATCTCCAAATCGCACCCTTTTTTGAAACTGAGTTTGTGGAGTGTAACCCTCAGGAGCGTAACCGTAACTTGCCTTTCAATTGGTTGGAAGCGACACGAACCTCCACACGCGAAGAGCTGCCATCATCACCATTGGAGATCTTGCTGGAGCATTCGCGTGGGGATATTCACGACTAGAGACAGCTATGGCCGACAAGAAGAAGACTGGCGGAGGCGCTGCGCCCGCCGTGGGCGACGCGCGATTCCAGAAAGTGCACAATGATCCTCGCTTCGCGCGGCTCTCGAGCAAGAAGAACAAGCTCCAGATCGACAAGCGTTTCGCCGCTGTGCTGCAGGACGACAAGTTCCAGTCCGTGCAGGGCAAGTACGACAAGTACGGCCGTCGTATCGACAAGAAGGAGAACGAGCTGAAGAACTTCTACCGCCTGGACGATGAGGAGGACGTCAAGGACGATGGTGACGACGACAGTAGCGACGAGGAGGCGCGGGATGAGGCCGTGGCGGAGAAGAAGACCAAGGCCAAGGCCAAGAAGCCAGAGGCGTCGTCGGATGAGGAATACAGTGAGGAGGAGGACGGCGAGGAGGCTGCGGAGGGCGACGAGAAGATGTCGCGTCTCGATTACCTGAACCGCATGGCGCGTGGTGAGCTCGAGTCGGACTCGGACGACTCGGAGTTGTCGGACGAGGACGTGTACATGGAGGAAGACGAAGTGGCCGAGAAGGAGGACATCCCGCTCGGCGATGAGACCAAGCGCTTCGCTGTGATGAACTGCGACTGGACGCGCATCCGCGCCGTCGACCTGTTCGCGCTCTTCCAGTCGTTTGCCCCGGCCACGGGTGCGGTCAAGGACGTGACGATCTACCCTTCGGACTTTGGTATTGAGCGCATGGTACGGCAGAGTAAGATGCTGTGAAGGTTGCTGAGTTATAAGACTGACTCTGATGGTTTGATTTTGTGCAGAAAGAGGAAGAGCAGCACGGACCTCGTCAGTTGTGGGCTGACAAGGAGGCGGCGACGAAGGCTGCGCAGGAGAGCGACGGAGACGACTCGGAGACTGCGGAGGACGAGGACAAACCTAAGAAGGCTGTTGATGCTGACAGCGACGACGAGAACGAGGACTCCGATGAGGATGAGGACGAGGATGATGGCTACGACTCGTCTGATCCGCTGGGTGTGAAGAAGAGCGTGACGGCGAACGAGTCGGACGGCTTCGACGTCGAGAAGCTGCGCAAGTACGAGCTGCAGAAGCTCAAGTACTACTACGCCGTCGTGACGTGCGACTCGGTGAAGACCGCGGCTGCCATCTATGAGAACTGCGACCAGCTCGAGTACGAAACATCGGCCAACCTGCTTGACCTGCGCTTCATTCCAGATGAAATGGAGTTCACCAACACGCCGAAGGAGTCGTGTAAGAGCGTCCCTGAGACGTACAAGCCGGCGATCTTCGCGACGGCGGCGCTGCAGCAGACAGACATCTCGCTCACGTGGGAAGAGGACGACGAGAACCGCGTGGAGCTGCTCACGCGACAGGCCGAGTGGAAGAACGCCAACGACGATGACTTCGCGGCGTACCTGGCGTCTGAAAACTCGTCCAGCGAAGACGAAGACAATGAAGATGACAGCGATGACGAGTCCCAGGCGGGCGCAGTCAAGAAGGAGGATACGACTGGAGAAAAGGCTCGCGCTGACAGAAAGAAGGCTGCTAAGCTCAAGAAGATCAAGAACCGCTACCGCAAGATGCTGCTGGGCAGCGACGCCGAAGACAGCGACGACAGTGATGCCGACAAGGCGTCCGATGCTGGATCGAGCGATGAGGGTGACAGTGCCGACGACAAGCCAGAAGGTATGGACAGTGACAGTGAAGACGATGCTGCCGACGCGGACCAGAGCGGCGACCGTGAGATGACCTTCACGCCTGGAGCCAGCGACATCCTCCGAGCCAAGCGTCAGAAGGAGCTGGAGGCCAACGAGACGCCGTTCGAGCGATACATTCGCGAGAAGAAGCTGGAAAAGAACAAGAAGCGCCACGACAAGCGCTCGGCGCAGAAGCTGCGTCAGCAGGAGCAGAAGGAGGTGCTGATGAAGAAGGGCAAGGCGGCGCCTGAGGAGCTCAAGGCGCTGCGAGCGGCGATCGACGACAATGACGAAGAAGGCGCCGGCAACAGCGACGACGACGGCGACCGCAACTTCGACATGAAGAAGATCGCTGTGAAGGAGAAGGTGAAGAAGCTGAAGGGCAAGCGCAAGAACAAGGAGCTCAAGAAGCTGGACAAGAAGTCTGGTCTCCAGGAAGGCTTCGAGTTCGACGCCGCCGATCCGCGATTTGGCAAGCTGTACGAGAAGGGCTCCCAGTTCCAGCTCGACCCAACTGATCCGAAGTTCAAGAAGACGGAGGCGACGCAGGCCATCTTCCAGGAGCGCCGCAAGCGTCAGACTGATCCCAAGGTGAAGAGCGCCGCCAAGCTGAACGCTGAAAAGCAGCAGCAACAGCAACAGCAGGGCTCCAAGAACGAGCTGAAGGCCATGGTGGAGAACTTGAAGCGGAAGGCGCCGCCAACCAAGAGCAAGCAGCCAGCGGCGATGAAGCCATCCAAGAAAGCCAAGATGTGAGCAGTGTACCGGAGGCGTATTTACAGAATAAACGACAATTTAGAGTTCGAAAAGCTGGGAACCCATGTGCGTGAAATTGCCGCGAGTACGTGAAGCCTCGGTATCGTGTCATGACGTCAGCTCCACGCGAACTCTTCCTGTGCTGTGATGATGTCTGCTCCTGTACCCACAGTCGTCACCACTAAAGAGTGTGGCGCTGCGGCTTGTCCTGTGCGGTGAAGTCGAGTGAGAAGGGCAACAAAGCTGACTGTGATTTGCGGAATTACTATTGACGATTTCAAAGGCACGTGCCATTCTGTAGCCAAACACAAGCCATTCAAGCTTGAAGCTTCATGAAGGGATCGAACCGAGCCATCCACTTGGGCGAACGCTACAACGGCCTACATGCCACCGGAAAACATCTCGAGCAGCGAACTGAGACCCGATCGTGGCGGCTGCAGGCCGTAGAACTTCTGGCCGATGACACTCAGGTACTAATCACGATGTAACGTGCGAGTCAGTCTCATGTCCATGCCAGCAACTACATCCAGTTGAGACGTACGCTCTTCAGCGAGTTCTCGCGATTCAGCGCAGACGCGTAGCGTTCCTGAAGCATCTGGAACAGTGGCAAAGCGTCGCGCTTCACAAAAAAACAACAACACGGATGAGTCTCCTTCGCATTTGACGTCGCTGTCTAGTGCGGCTGGGAACGTACCTCAAGCGTCTGCAGCAGGAAGCGCAGGAAGTTGTACAATGGGAGATCCACGTTGCGGCCGATCTTCTTGCTACTGGCGACGTACTCTTCGTACACGATGTTCGCGTCGCGCAGGTTCTCCAAACTCAGCAACCTACGCGGAAGCATCTCAAGGTGAGCCCACTATTTCCATACCCAAGACACCACTGCTAGACGTACTGAAGCACACCACGAGCGAGGTACAAGTCGGCTTCACTAGCGTAGCCCTGCTTCGACCACGTGAACAGCAGCTCTGCAAACTCGACAGGCGTCTCGGCGTGGAGAAAGTGCTTGGCGGCGTGCTGGAAGTCGCCGCTCTCGCGATGGGCGCGCGCCAGCAGCAGCTGAAGCTCCGGGTCGCCACGCTTGCGGCTTCCTTCAGTTGCACTCCACCTGTTCAAGCAATAAACGAGTTCCATCAGCCTACAGTCGATTGGCCACACCACATCAAGCCACTTACTTCACAGCGTTCTTGAGGAACACGGCGAGATCTGCGCTGAACTGGGGCTTCTCCACGAAGCCGGCGTTGATCTTACGTACGCGGTCTACGCATCGTCATCGACGTGTGTCAGTACGCGTAGTGCACCGAATCCCATTAGCAGGCAAGACTCACCCTTCGTGGCCTCGTCCACCTTCCAGTGGTGGTCGCTGTACACGGAGACCATGAGGTTGGCCATCTCAGTCGCGGCCGTGTTCTGGTCGTGCTTGAGCAGGTGAAGCGCGGCCTCGAGCGCCAGCTCCACGGCCTTGAGCTGCTGCGTGGCGTCCGGCTCGCCCTTGAGGAAGCGCATGAACAGCGTCTTGTACATCTGCAGCGCGCCGTAGAAGTCGCCCTTCACGAGCTGCGCCTCGAGCTTGCGCGTGACGTTCTCCACGCCCGTGGCGTCCGTGTCCTTGTCGGCATTTGGCGCCTCCACCTTGGCGCCCGCGGCCTTGCGTGCAAGCGCTCGTCGGTTCATTTCCACAGCTTCTTCGACTTTGTCGTGATGCGTGGCGTGGTGATGTGGATGATCCCGCCGATGAAGAGCGATTTTGACGATTATATCCACCCAAAACATCCAGAAAATGGATTTTTATCAGGGTCTACTAAAATAGACACATGGCTACACCGTCACACGCAAGACATCAAGCGACGGCATTGCGTGAAGTTGATCTACACATCGAGCTAGGGTAGATGCCCATTCCGTTTTACTGCTGCTGCATGATACGATAGTGTCAGTTGCAGTGCGCAAGAGGTCCTAACCAGTTTTGGCCTCGGCGCAAGAGGCCTAGGACCTTGTTTACGATCGCCACTCATCAAAATAAAGAGCTCATCGACACAACCTCGTTTGATAATGGACCGGGACTTGGTCCAGGGATGTGATTATTCGTGTCGGTTTAGAGCTACAGTTCGCGGAACTCGGCTTGCGCTGGGCCTGCGTGGGCGTTGGCGTTGCTCGACGCCTTCATCGCGTCGCGAAGGTTTTTGTCCTTGCTGCTCGATGGGAGTTTGATGGATCGTATAGCACCATCAATTGCAAAGCGCAGTGGATGGAGGTAACGGCATGGACAAACACGGATCAGCTCACAAGTCTCAATACACCTCTGACAACGAAAAGCGGGGTCGTACCTCGAATTGGCCATCACCAGGTAGTTGCTCAAGCCACGAACAGCGCTGCAGGAACAAATGCAACAACCGTCAGAGTCTCCTAATCAAACTCCAACGCGCGCATCCCAAATTCGTCCACGTACTTCGCCTTCATCGCATCGATCTTCTCCGGATCCGTCTCCGAGCGTCCCTTCTCGAACTCGCGACGGATCAGATCCTTGATAGCTTGGCCCTTCTTGCTCTACAGCCTCATGCAAATGCACCACGCATCTAATCCATTAGATTGGCTGGAAAGAAGCACAGCGTCCACGTCGCTTGGCGTCGTGCGTACCTTTCCTCCGATGTGCTTCGCCAACCGCATGCAGTCGCGGTAAAGCTACAGCCAATTGCCAAAGACACAGTCAGTGGTGGCTGCTGTCTAGATGGGCCAGTTGATGCGGCGTCCGCACCTGGATGGACGTGCGCGAGATCTGCGTGGGGCTGGACATGGCGGCCGCGCGTGCGTCGGATTTCCAATTGAGCTGCTCGCTGTGTGGCTTGACGAGCATGCCCAACACGATCGTATTGTTATGTCTTCTACAGTACTAGACACAAATGTACTGAAGTGGGTGGTTTTGCGAGAGATGGCTACACTCGGCTCCTCGCCTCACGTCTCTTCGTGTCCTTTGGAACACAGCACTACAACGATGGGAGCGTGTGGCTCGAAGGATATCGAGGCGAATGGTGGTGCGCGAGATCCGTCACGATGGAAAGCGGGGGATGCAGACACTGACGCGGCGTCCGAGAAAGAAGCTGAGCGACGAGAGGCTGCAGCCAACGACGAGACGCTCACACTGAACAGCGTGGTCGCCTATCACCAGCCAGGCGCGCAGAGATCGCAGCGCGCGGATCTCTGTCTGACGGGATGGGAAGACGGCTCGATCAAGCTGCAGAGATGGAAGACAAGTGATGTTATCACGGCCTTCCAACCCCACTCCCGTCCAGTGAACCGCATCGCCATAAGCTCCAAGTCTGGCGCGATCTACTCATGTTCACGAGACACTACCGTTGCTATCACCACGACCCCCTCATCGTCCAACAAATCCGCTACTACCACGCTCCAAGGCCACACGTTGAACGTGTCCACAGTCACAGTGGACAGTGATGAATCCAGCTTGTGTTCCGGTGGACGTGACACACAAACGATCCTGTGGGATCTCACGACGGCCAAGGTGAAGGCGAAGAATACGACCGCACAGAACGTCATCACTTGTAGCAAGTGGCTGCCAGGGGAACGCGTCATCGCCCAAGGAAGTGAAGATCTGAGCGTGAAGCTCTGGGACGAACGCAACGCGTTGAGGACGCCAGTGCAGACGCTGCGAGGATACATCTACTTCCCGCTCGGCCTGGATATCTCCGATGACGGGCTGTACATTGCGACGTCTAGCAAAGGATTCAGCGGCGTCGGCTGCGAAGCTCGCGTGTGGGATCGACGCACCGGAAAGCAACTTCGCCAGTTCGAAGGACACCAGCAGGACGCCACAGCGTGCTGCTTTCTGTCAAACGGGTCGGAAATCGAGACGTCAGAGGAGATCTCTGTGTCTATGGGAATTCCGATGCTAGCGACGGGATCAAAAGACGGCACTGTGAAGATATGGGATTCGTCAACGAACCAGCTTCTGAGTGAAGCTCATGAGCCGTCCGGACGCATGTTCACGAGCTTATCGCATGCAGGAGCAGGCACGATTCTGGCAAGCACACTCAGTGGAAAGGTTCACGCGTATCAGTACGATGCACTCTGTAAGACGCTCGACCTAATTGAATGAGCGCAGCTTGGAAAGTGAGTCGATTCTCTATTTATACGGCATAAGAAGACCCCCAGTCTTTCTAAACCCACATCAAAGCATTCGTGTCACCCCGCACGGCACTGATATCCTTTCCAGGCGACTATGACGTCGGGAGGCGGCCTCTTGAACGAATGCGTCCAGCAGCTGAGGAACTCGAGCCATGACTACAAGAAACTTCTCGGGGGAACTGTCGACAGCGTGTGGCGTGCCATCAGCGTGACTGTCGAACGTCAATTGAGGCTTCGCAAAGGCGTCGGCGTGCCATCCCTTGGGAAGTTTGCATTAGTTCGAGGCCTGGACACGCCAACGCCCGTATTTCTTCTTGCCGACCGCTTCGTCAGCAGCTACGGTGTCGCGTGGCGGCGTCCACCACCAGCGCTGCTCACTCCATGCTCTGATTTGAGTCTCGCAGTGCTCGGGAGCGAAGCCGGCGGCATTCCGAGAGACCAAGTGGCGAAGACGCTGGAGGCCATCATCTCATTTCTGGGTTCACGGCTCCAGAAGGGCACTGCTGTTGGTAAAGTGCGGCTGGGCGTGGTCGGGGCGTTCATGTTCGACGGCAAGTCGGTAGGATTCCAGTTTGAAGCCAGTTTTGTGAGCCAGCTCAGCAGGAAGAGCGCAAATCTTGGCAATCAAAACGTCAGCGACACGAGATCGAAGCCAGCAGAGCCAACGAAAGCTGCCATCCCTCCAGCTGTTTCGCTGCAAGCGCTCACTCCCGTCAACAAACTTGCATTGACGGTGGCCGAGCCATTCGATGTGGACGTTGGTGGCGTTGATGTCAAGCATGCGCACCACAAACACCACCACAAGAGCCACCATAGAAGTCATAGCGGCAAGCACAGAGACTCATCAAGTCACGATGGCACAGAGTCAGCAGACGCTGCCAGTCGAACTGAGTCGCTCCATCGCCAAAGGCAATCCAAGTCCACAGGGCAACTCAAGCCCATGTATATCGAATCGGAGGCACCCGTGGGCCAGATCTTGCCACGTTTCATGCTAAACGACGCGTCCAAATCGCCCACACAGCGCGTGTACGAGCTGCAGGCAGCCGCAGTCCAGCGAGCATTTGAGTGCAAGCACGAGGAGCTCCAGCACAAGCTGGCTCAGGTTGCGCGAGAGAACGAGGAGATCGACCGCCGCTCCAAGGCGACGCGGCTGCGCTGCGTGCAGGAGCGAGCCCAGAAGACTATCGAGCAGCGGGATCTCGACGTGTTCCTGAGCTCCCAAATCGAGTGGAGCCATAAGGAGAAGCAGCGGCTCCATGCTCTCGACGCCACCAGCACTGACTACGACGCTGTGCGGGTGCTGCCTCGGGACCCGATCGTGACCAAAGAGCAGCGGCAGGTCACCAAAGACAAGTTGCGTGGCCACTTGCGCAACCAAGTGACACTCAAAGATACGCTCACGAAGCAGCGCCACGACATCGAGCGAGCGGAAAGCGAGTACTTCATGGCGAAATTCAACGACGTCGCCAAGCGCGAACACGAGGAGAGACTGGAACTGCAGCGGATAACACGCGACGCACTCACTGCCGGCTGGAAGCAGCAGCGTGACATCCTCGAACAGAGCGCGCTGCTGGAGCCGAAGCTACGACCGCGCGAGCGGGGTCTCTGATGCGCAGTGGAGGTACACGAGTGGGGAGACCGGATGTGACATACGAGAAAGGTGCCTAGCTAATATTATACCAAAAGATGACACGCGTCGCTCGCATCACGCCTTCGCGCGTCCTAGCTTCGCCTCTTCTTCGAGGCTCAGATCTGGCGTGGATGGAGAGGTCGTGGGCAGGTCGACGCGGCGGCCATGCTGAGTTTCGGATCGTCGTGTTTGTGGTTTCTCTATCCGGGGAACAGTGAGGGTGTGATAGGAGAGGGAGCTCCGTCGTCTAGCTGCGGAACTTGCCCCACACGTGGAGCAGCACGACGAATCCGACGAAGAGCAGGCACAGCACGAGCACGGTGGTTGGGCCGATCTTGAGGCCCGGGGAGTCGTCCGTGTAGAAGCGCAGCATGCCGGCCGTGCTGCCGCCCATGCCGCGGCCAGTGTTCTCCTTGCGCGTCGAGGTCGGGCGACGGCTGCAAGTGCATCAAACGCGTCTGTGAGTGAGCTGCTCACCATCGAGATCCACCAGAAGCTACAGTAGGGTACGTACTTTCGCAGTGCGCTCGCAGCAGCGCCCTCAGCGGCGGCCGTCGGGGCTGGCTTCTTTCCTGCAACTCCGCTCTATCAAGTATCTCCGTGTGAGTCTCCATGCATTAAGGAAGAGAGCTACGGCGCGTCGCTTACCATCTTGGTGTCTGGGTGAGGATCGGAATGGGACTGGGGAACGTGCGGGTCAGTTTGGGTTTGGGGACTTGGGGGGCTTTTGGACCTCCTCGATCCAAAGGCGACACCCTACACAAACGCTACACACGCACAGAGCCGCCGATAAACCTCAGCAACTCAAACGAAAAACCTCATGCAGCTGCCCAGTGTGCCACGTATCAACCGAGCAGTAAGTGCGGGTATGCTATTGAATGCGAACTTAGGGGGGTGGTCCACGTAAGAAAGAGTGATGGTGAGGCGTCAACACATTGGGAGCTCACCACTAGGAGCGCAGACGAAGGATCATGACGAGCGGGGAGAACGCGCTGCGCAGCGCCGTGGAGACGGCGTTCCCGGCCGTGGAGTTTGCCATGGCCTACGGCTCCGGCGTCTTCCAGCAGAAGGACCACGACGCCAGCACGTCCATGATCGACCTGGTGTTCGCGGTGGACGATCCTGTGTTGTGGCACGCCGAAAACCTGGAGCGCAATCCGAGCCACTACTCGTTCCTCAAGGCGCTCGGCCCGCGCGGCATCGCTGCGGTGCAAGTGAGTTATTGGCTGTTTGCAATAAATTATGTTACGCGCGTGGAAGGAATTGGCTGATGGTGATCTCTGCAGGAAAACTACGGAGCGGGCGTCTACTACAACACGCTGGTACAATTGGAGTGAGCATTGCGAAGCTGCTCAGGTAACAGAAACGCTCAAATGAGAATGCCATCCTCTGTAGGTTCCTTTGGACATCCCGGGAATGGGCACGCGTCTCGTGAAGTATGGAGTCGTGAGCTCCGATAGCCTCTGTCTCGACTTGGCGCAGTGGAAGACGCTGTATCTGAGCGGACGAATGCAGAAGCCGGTAGGCATCCCAATGCTGCTCTCATGAGAGCCCAACGTTTAGGGACTGATCGAGTTTTTTGTGTGTGTAGGTGAGCATTCTCTCCAGCAACGAAATCCTGCACGACGCCAGCTCGTTGAACCTCTCGCACGCGCTCCACTTTTCGCTGCTCACTCTGCCTGAGAAGTTTACGCACTTGGACCTGTTCATGGTGAGCGACTGTGGATGGGCATTTCCCCGTTTGAATTGGTCGTTACTCACACTTGTAACATTGCGTATCCAGAAAATCGCCGGCATCTCTTACTTGGGTGATTTCCGAATGGTGTTCGGGGAGAACCCTGGCAAGGTCCGCAACATCGTGGAGGGCAACTACGAGGCGTTTTTCAACCTCTACGACAAGAAGATCACGGTACGTTCTTGGCTCGCTTGAGGTATCCAGGGCGTTGCAAACTGACTCGCTTTCTGAAAACACTAGAACTCGCGGTTCGTCTCGCGATCGATCCACGATCCGGATGTCCTCGTCGCCAAAACTGCGGAGCCTGACGCCGTCTTCGACCTCGTGCGTATGCTGCCTCCGCGCCTCTCTGCCAACCTGAACCCTGTGGACGTGTACACCGACCGGAGCTCCACGCAAGGAACCGTCCGACGCAAGGTGGCTGCTATTGTCGGATTCCATAGTATCTCGCAGAGCATCAAGGGCATCGCCACGGCTGGTGGCGCGAAGACTGCAGTGTACGTCGCGCAAAAGCTGCGACGCGCTTACTTCAAGCGATAAATGCTTAGCTTAGGCTAGGCTTTGAAATTAGCACGCTGACGTAACATTTACTGTACGTTGCGGCCAACTTTTGTCCGCAAGGCTAAGCCAACTTAATGCTAATGCCGCCTGTCTGTGATGTGCGTTGTTGCCGACGGTTGAGCGGCACAAACCTTCCCGCACGAGGAGCTCTTGTGTCACTAGCGTCATGTGGGCGTACTTCGTCGGCCTGTGGGCGTTCATGTCGGCGGCCATGACCGCCACCGTATTCAGCGACATCTTTCGCGCGCTGCTCATCCACGGCAAAGTGCGGCAGGACGCGCAGCTCCGCGGCGGACTCCTGGGGACTCTCTTGCGTATTGAGGTCTGTAGGCAAGTGGACACGTGGACTTTATTGGATGATGCTGACTGACTCTATGGGCCATTAGATGAAGAAGAGCGGATGGATCTACTTCTATGTGGCGGGCGCCGTGTACAACCTCGGCGTCGCTCTAGCGCTGTTGCTCGTGCCGCACCACCCGCTCGTGCAGCAGACGCTCCGCGTGTTGCAGTCGTCGACCGACAGTGGCTTGATTACTATCAACCCAGAAGCCATCGCCGTCATTATGCTTCTCGGCTTGCAAGACACCCGGCGCTTCTTCGAGTCCGTCCTGATCACCGAGTTCGGAGAGTCCAAGATGCACTTCATGCGTACGTTTTACTGACAACGTGGCTTCTGAGCATCAAAACTGACAATTGCGTGCTGCAGTTCTCGTGGCAGGGCTCATCCACTACTTGGGCATTGCGCCGTCCGTGCTGGCGACTCCGCAGTCTCGTGCGGATAGTCCAACTACAGTGCATCCGGCGTTCTGGGTCGTGGGCCTCGCGCTGTTCGTGTACGGCAGCTACCAACAGTACCTGTGCAACACGATGCTCGCGAACCAAAAGCGAGCAAGCGGCGGCAAGCACGTCGTGCCGAAGGGTGGCTGGTTTGACTACGTGCTGTGTCCGCTGTATTCAGCTGAGCTGATCATCTACTTCGCATTCGCCTTGATCTGCGGGCTTGCCAACCCGATGGTCAACCTCATCTTCCTGTGGGTCGTGCTCAACCAGTCGATCTGCGCGCTCTTCGGCATGCAATGGTACCACAGCAAGTTCCGCGGCGAGAAGCTGGCGAAGTGGACGCTCGTGCCTGGAGTGTGGTAGACATGTCACACATGACGAGCGTAGGCAATTTTGGATGTGTGTTTATTCATGTTTCATTTTGGCAACGTTAATAACAGTGGACGAGTCTGCGACCTACGACCGCTTCTGCTTCTTGTTGCTTTTCTCCTCCGACTCCTTCTGCTCTCCTTCGCTGGAAGCGTCGTCCTCTTCGTCGCTGCTTTCGTCTGTGGACTCGTCCTTGCCTTCTTCCTCATCGCCCTCGTCTTGGTGTTGACGCTTTCGCTGTGCCGCAGCCGGAGGCTTTGGCCCTGGCGCATCGTCGTCTTCGTCATCTTCCTCAGCACCGCTGGCGTACTTCTTCTCTTCCTCTTCCTTCGCCCACACTTGGGTATCCGCCTTGCCGGCCTTCTCGCGAGCAATCTGGATCCGGGCCAAGTACTGGCCGTACTTGGTGCCAAAGATATTCGCGTATCCGCCTGGTCCAGAAGCGCAGCCTCTGCATCCGCTGTGCTTTTCCTGGACCACTTGGTCGTCCGAGAGCTGGTGGCGCGGCACGCGGCAGATGCTCACGGTGCCGTAGTTGTAGTTCTTGGTGTTGATGGCGTAGGTGCTACAGAGCCGCTCGTACCCGGGCTTCTTCCACTTGGCGATGAGGTTGGCGTCCACGAGCTTCATGCGGATGCAATAGTCGTACACGTCCTTGGAGATGCGCTTGTACTTGTAGTACATGTCGTACACGTAGCGCGAGCGCTGCCAGTTGATCTGGTGCACGGGCCACAGCGCCTCGCACTTGCGCTTGCCCTCGTGCGGCTCGTTCATCTTCTCGCGCAGCTCCCGCTCCAGAGCCTCCATCACGGGCTGGATGTAGTCGTAGCCCTGCGGCGCGCGACCCTTCTTCGTCCACTTCGACATCCCTTCGTCGTTCGTCCTCTCTTGCGTCACTCTCTGGCGCTGGTTCCTTTGATGTGATCCAGTCCGCCTGCTGCTCGTTCGTTCCAGTCAAAAGCGGTTTTAATAGGAATCACCCACTAAATACGCATCACTAAGTACGGTTTCCCTCGGTCTGTGACGTGTGAAAATCTGCGACGTGTGAGAACTCAATCGTTCTTGTGGTGGAGCCATCTGAACTGGAGCCAGCTAGAAGCGCGGTGACACGGTGGGTGGAGCTGCTGCGACTGTACGAGTCAAGAGCCAGCATTCGCTCCACAGAGTAGTCGCCCCACAGCTCGACTTGACTTGCATACCACATCCTCACGACCCATGCACGCAACCCTCTCTTCTTGACTTTGTCGACAGCGGGACCGGAGGACTCGGCTCGTGGATCAGGGGCGACGTGTGTGCTGGCATCGAACGCAAGCACGGGTGTCGGCAGCCGAAGAGAGGTCAAGGCATCGCTGCAGGGCTCCGGTTGAATACGCATCGCACGCAGCACGGAGTTGCCGGGGAGAGAAGCCCAACGATGGAATAGTCAACGTGTCTTCACCAGTGACCGTCGTGCCCTTCCTTGGCATTCCTGCCAGGCTCGGCGTTCTATATTTTAGTCGCGTTCGCACAGACCACGAATAGCGTGCGATCCATGTTGTCGACATCCGCATCGTCCTCACTGTTGACTACAAACCCGAATCACCAGTGAATTCGCACAAACATGGCCAGTTGACCACCCCCCAAGCACGGTTTGTCGCTGCGAATCGTTCCTGCACCTTGAGCAGTGCTGTGCCGACAGCCAAGGCGACTTAGGGACTCCTTTGAAGCATGGGGATGGAGTGGGTGATGCATCTCATCTATCGCCAGAGCGAGAGTGGACTGCGTTACGAGCAGGAAAGGCAACTGACGATGTGGTGACATGGAGCATTGCTTGGCTATCGGAGAGTGTGGATGCGATCCTGAAACGACGCAAGCCCACGCTCTCTCCTAAACCCGTTTTTATTGCTGCACAGTCTTCTATTCGGGTAGACTCATTCATCGGATTTCGAAGGATGTCAAAAGCGAATCCTCCATAATTCGAGTAGCTCTTCGCCATGGTGAGCGCCGCGCTGTCGTCTCCTGTATCCATGCGATGCATCCGCTGACTCCTTTGTCTGCTGCTGCTGTACGCTTTGTGTTGCCACCACGCCAGCGCTTCCGATTCTGTGGAGGCCTGGAGCCGCCCGACTGGCTGCTGGCTGAGATCCCGCTGCTCTCTTCACTCGTACGCTCTCCTGTCTGTCATGTATGGATCTCTAACAGCATCACTGACTGCTTGTGGCTGTCTGTCATCCTTAAAGGACGAAACTACTGCCACCGCTACATGCCTGAGCATCTGCAGCGCCAGTGATGAGGTGCGGATCCGTCACCTGCTGAGAACGTGATCCAACGGCGGTCTCACGTGACATGTGTTTGTGAACAGCCCGGCGACGAGTTTCCATCGCTAAGCCCACAGGACTCGCAGGCGACCGTTGCAGTGCTCCGCTTCGTGCTGTTACAGGCCGCCAAGTACGACATCTCCGAGCGAGAATTCGCCGTGGAGCTACTGCAATTAGGTACGCGAAGGATGCATGGACACTGGACGGATGACGAAGACGCTGACTGGGTGGATGGACGATACGACAGGAATCCGACGAGACATCGCCGACGCCATTGCTGCTGTGTTCGGCGCCCAGCGACTGCAGCTACGCAACCATCTTCAGTCAGAGTCGTTCAAGGTACGGGTACGAGAGTGTGAATCACAGAGGTAGGTTGGTCTCAGTTGTGACCATGCTGGCTGGAATAGTTCCCAACGATCGAGCAACTCAAGTGGCGCGTCCATCAAGCCAAGACAAGTGATTCCGAAGGCTCCGTGGTGCGTTGTTATTTGCCAAACAAGCTCAACTCCGGATAGTGACAGCAGACTGACTGTGGTGGCTCGCAGACCAAGCGTGTGGAAATGCGTCTGCAGTTGGACCGGCAGACCATCGTCAGCGATCCAATTCCTTCCACAAACCAAGCGACAAGCGAAGCAGCTTCAAAGGTTGACACACTCGCGATTACGATGACAGAGGACAAGTTCTTGGCTCTGTACGAAGAGCTGACGCAGGCCCACGCCATGCTACAGTCGCTCAAGCGCGTTTAAGTAAGAGCTCCAATTGTTGAATGAGGTGTCACTTGTCCGAACGCTTCGATGTGATGTCATGGTGGGTTTCCTTGACGACAGCGAAGCTGCTGACGTCCGACATGCAGTCGAGCGACTCGGACGTTCTTGATCCATTCCCGGTCGTAGAATTCGAGGGGCCCTCAATCAAGTCACCTACGCTGTACCAGCAATCGTTTACTTGTGGGGAGCTTACCCAGTTTCTGTTTTACGCAGCCACTGGAACTGAAAGGTGAAATCGTTGCCGTAGAACTCGTGTGCAAACTGCAGCGCCACGACCATCCACAGCGTGAGCTTGGACTGCACCATCGGCCACTGGGACTCGAGCACGAACGCTGTCTGGGCGAAGACGGAGACCTGGAACTTGTGCTTCATCACTTGGTTCAATGCAATGAACGAGATCAGCTCCAGTGACCCGTACACCAGCACGTTCTGAAGAGAGGCGTAAAACTCCTCGTCCGTGAGCCCAACCATAGCTGGGAAGGCGTGTCGGTTGGGAAACGTGAACGCGATGACGCTGAAGATGCTGTACACGAGCGGCACGAAGACCTCCGAGTACTCGACCAACGCCACGAACTCACTGACATGCAGGATCTGGAGCGTCTTCTGCACCACGAGAAGCTGCTCGTCGTCACTCAGGCGACTGATGAGACCTGCGAGGCGTTTGGCGTCTGCACTGGCGACGCGTTGTTGAGCGAATTGGAAGAAGACGGAGCCGAGTCGAGACGCGCTGGTCAGCAGACGCGTCGCTGTGATTGTACGGGCAGCTTGAATCCGATTGTTGCTGTCGAAAGTTCGATTACGGTCGGTCGAAACACCATTGAAAGACGTCAACTGCAATGGCAGCGCACCCACGGGCTCCTCTGTCGCCTCTGACGGCGCAACGGGCGAAGGCTCTCGCGTGGACTCGAACTGTTCGATAGGAACGACTTGCGCGCGCGTCGCGACTGCCACGGGCACGTCCGATTTCGGCACGCAGGTGCGGATTTGAATGGACGAATGGTGACGCACGTACGGGTTATTCTGGAGTATGAGCAGCGCCAGCGGAATGAGTTCTCGTGTATCGCATGAGTTGGATTGAGGGTCAGTCGTGCTGCTGCTCAAGCCATTCGCGCCAGCCAACGCACGCTGCAGTGTGGGCTCGTTGAGAATGTCGTTGAGGTCTTTGATCGATATGCACGCTTGCAGGAAATCCACCCCCATGATCACGAGTGTCGTGCTGATCGACGTGGCTGACTGCATGCAGCTGGAGACGTACAGCGAGCTGAAGATGTCGACGTTGAAGACCACGAGCTCGGGCTTTAGGTCTTCAATGTGGCTGCTGGCGTAGCTGAACCAGTTCTTGAGGAAGAGTTTCATCACAGGCAGCAATAATGCGAGGGGCGTCTGAGCTGACGGGTGAGCGTTGAAGAGGTGAGAGAACGCTGGATAGATGACGATCAGGCAGGTCTGCGCGATGAACACGAGCGTATACTTACGGATGGACGCGAGGACCTTCCGGTCGCGACGGAGCTGATGACGCAGAAGAAATGCCGCTATCACAGCGACGATCGGAGTCCAAGGGATCATGGCTACGGCGACGAAGAACGGGAAAGGGAAGCCCACGAGCAGCACACCGCAGTAGAAGATCGGCATGACGAGCACTGTGGTCACAATTGAAAGCCCGATGATCTGTCGACCGGAAAGCTCGAGGTCGTAGATATTGTGGCGGTACTGCGCCACAAGGGAGTGCGTGACGATGTACGTTCCAATGGTCGTGCGGATCCAGAAATTGAGCGGACCGACCGAGTCTCGACCGGCTTTCAATTGGCCGAGAGGGATGGCTTCGAGCATCATCTCAACCGCGAGACAGGGCACGAAGGTCAGGAAGAGCAGCTGCAGCACGCGCGTCGGGTGCACGACGGCCCGGTATGCATCAAAGGCGAGCATGCGCTGTACGGAATACTGGCCATTTAGCTCGACTTGGCAGGAGAGCCACGTGTGAACGATCCTACGCCAAAATGACTTCACGGAGCGTCGCAGCGACCATGAACCTTTCGGGACTGGGACTTCTTGCGACGGGGGGCGCCCTGCAGCCAGTGTGGCGGCCATTCGATGATCAAGACACCCACGCTGAAGCTTCAGCCGTGCTGTCGTTTCGTGGGGAGACAGCGAAGGCGACTGCGGACTGTCGCCTCAACACTATGTCGGCTTTCACCAACTTGCGCTTGCTCTGGCCGTGGAACTCGGCGCTGAAATTCATCCTCAGGCGCATAATATACATCAAGAATAGCACGACAAACAACCCAATACACAATCACAACTGGCGGTCTTTTTGAGACCATGAATGGCGATTACCAGATTGACAATGACACGCGATTCGCTCTACTTGGACTCGAAGAGCGAGGCCGTGGAGCCGCCGAGCGTGCCCTCGAAGAACACCTCGGCCGACGGCAGGCGGCCCGACACACGCGCGTGGGCACCCTCCTTGGCATAGCCAACGCTGATCACGATTGGCACCGAGTAGCGGTCCGACAGGCCGACAGCCTTCTTGATGGCCTCCTGGTCGAAGCCCTCCATTGGGCAGGTCGCGAGACCGTGGGCGGTCGCGGCGTACAGGAACGTGGCCGCAGCGATCGAGGTCTGCTTGTACGACCAGGCGATGCTGCCGGCGTCGCTGCCCTCACCGGAGAAGTTCTTCAGGTACATTGGCAGGAAGTTGACCATGCCCTCTGGCGCGCCACCCGCGCGCATCAGCTCCTGGAGACGAGGAACACCCTTGCTTGGCTCTGTGAGGCAGTCAGACATGTGTCAGTTCAAGTGTATTCACGGCCAGAACCCTCAGACAAGCAACTCACCGAGGTCAGCGGCGAAGACGACGACGAGTGGAGCGCCTGTGACCTTGGCCTGGTTGGTGGCGAGCATGGCTGGCGCAATGCGTTCCTTGTCCTCGGTCGTGCGCGCGATGATGGCGACGTATGGCTGTGTGTTGAACGCCGTTGGCGCACGCTGTCAAACACAAACACGATCCAGATTAGATTCACGAGAACACTGAGAGGGGGATACAGACGACGACGGGAGCGTACCTGGGTGAGGCGGAGAAGCTCAGCGACGACCTCGTCCGGGATCGGGGTCTCGGCGTACTCGCGCACGGAGCTGCGCTCGTTGAGGAGCTTGGAGACGACTTCGACGGTGCTCATGGCTGGAGGCTGGGGGGAGAAGAGGGGGATGTGGGGACTGGAAGGGGAATTCCGGAATGCCAAGTGAGCTGCTGCTGCAACAGCCACCGCGGAGAGCAGCCCCTTGAACAGCATCGGTTGGGATATGCAGCGCACGCCATGGTTTAGCTCAAGAGCCTGGTGAGGGCCTGAGATCCGCTGGGGCGGTTGCGGCGCAGTGCGCCACGTACCCATTGCCCGCCCCCGATGGATTACGTGCGTCTATCGAGCCACGTCGATGACGATGAATCGCGAGATCTCTGTGATCTGATTGGCTGGAAGGGGAAAGGACAACACAAGCATGAGGAGCTATTTATCAAAAGAAGGTGAATCCTATGGATAAAGGTGGGTTTCCCTCTCAAAATGCAATGTGCGACGTGTGATATGCAGTGAGGCGGATGAGTCCTGAGCACAGCCCACGGCGATTGCGCCTCGTTCAGCAACCAAATTGATTATCAATGTCTTCGAATTGACTCCATCGCCTGTCAACTCCCTCATGAGACCTGCTGGTGACTTTCCTGAGTTCCGCTGCACCTCCTCTGGATGACGGAGACCATCACCGGCATACAGTACCGTACTGTAGACTCTACAGTGTAGAGCTAAGGGAGAATGCCGTTGCGGCACAAGCCACTAGATGAATCTGGAGTTCGGCCACTAGAGGCGTGCGGATGGCGTGCGTTGCATGTCATCTTCTCGGCAACGAACGAGCAGCACTCATCCTGCTGATAGTGTACGGTGGTGTAACGCAGAACAGAGCCGCTCGCTATCCAAGTGATGGCGATTTCTAGTCCATTGACAAGGTAAATGCTCGAGCAGTGGTTTGTTAGTGATTAGAATTGCGACACAACCCCTTGGTTCGAGAGACGTCGCCAAAATCGCATAAGGCTGATGATTTATGTTCACAAAGACGGTGTACAGTGTTTGGTTACAATCGTATACAATCGGCCCGCAGCTCCTCTCACGCGGTGCGGCGGCTCTTTCCTTCACACTCACTCGACCACGACCACTCTACTATGTATCTCTCACTTGTCTCCTGCCTGCTTGCCTGCTGCACTATCAAC